>PVKP010000583.1:27340-186619 GCA_004027715.1 Plecturocebus donacophilus | reverse complement strand
GGGCTTTCCTCCTCATGTATTCATTTATTAATTTACTAAGCAACTACTATGGAATAGTCTCTGTGAGAAATGCTGAAACTATTAAGTCCAAGTATGCTTGTGCTTTACAGCCCACAGTCTGGGAGAGACAGACATAAGGCAGGTGAGTGCTCTCAATTTCTCCACTGGACACAGGCATAGAGGGAGCTGTGTCTGTACACGCTACGAGGAGCGATGTGAGTAGAGTTTAAAATAATGGAAATATTTATGGAACTGTGGGCAAGGTTAAGAACATCTGCAGAGTATGTTGAGGACCAACAGTTACCATCCTAAGTTGAAAAGGTCAAGGGGAGAAAACAATATAACTGGAGCCCATTTGAGAGCTAGGGGAAGGAAGCTCCCTCTACAACTATGGCCTTTGTTAATTGGCCTTTCTTCTAAGAAGAAAGGATTTAAGACTCACCCCCATCCAGTGTGACCTCATCATAATGAGTTACATCCACAAGAACTGTTTCAATATTAGGTCACATCCTAGGTTCCAGGTGAACATGAATGGGAAAGGGACACAGAACTCAGCACGGAGAGCTTTTCAGCTAAGTACTGAAAGTTCATAGATACTCAGCAGACATATTGAGGTGAGAGACATTGCCTTCTGCCCATGGCATGTGGGCATCGGGCAGCCCTGTCCACACTATAGGGTCTACTCTGTGACACTGTGATTTTCATATCTGTTCCACTGATACCAGAAAGATCCAAGGTTGCCAATGGGATAGCATCTGGTTCAGGAGCTGCTGACTCGCTAGAATTCTTATTGGGAAAAGGTGAAGAAAACCTGGTATCTCTGGGAGAGTGAGTCTCAGGTTGTCTGAGTGCTCAATTTGAGAGAAACTCGAATAGAAAAGATATCATGAAGTCATTTTTCAAAAGACAGGAAGGAACGGTGTTCCTAGTGGTCAAAGAGGGGGCCTGGTGGGGATGCCAGTCTAAAGAGGGCTAGAAAAGGTTGATTATTCCCTAAATAGGTAAAATCTAGCCAGAAAAATTCCCATCTGTCTGTAAGAAAGTAAGAAATAGGAGGACCCTCTGCCAGGAACTGCAGTTTTCAAAGAAACGCCATAGTATCAATTTTCCTGGGCTTAGAAAGAAATGTCCTGACTTTAAAATGTTGAACTATAGGCTAATATGCAGCAACCAGGGAGCACAGTAGGAAAGCTGGCATATCCTAGAGCTCACACAAGGACAGCATCACCAGAGCAGGGTGAAGAGTTCTCACCAAGTACAGAGAGAGGTACAGATAGGTCTCCTTGGATTTTTTTCTCCCTTGCAAGCAGCCAAACAGCCCTATTTGATACAATGGGGATCAAACAATATTACATTCATTGACAACGTTTCTCTAGCAACGCTTAGAAAGTATGAGGTTGCATATAGACTAGAGTACATTTATTAGACTTACATGATAAATTCGTTTCCCAATATTTCAGGTCTCCATAGCAAGCATAACATATAAGAATTTCCAAACTGGGCTGGGTGCGGTGGCTCACGCCTGTAATCCCAGTACTTTGGGAGGCCAAGGTGGGTGGATCACCTGAGGTTAGGTGTTCGAAATCAGCCTAGCCAACATGGTGAAAACCCATCTCTACTAAAAGTAAAAAAAGTTAGCTGAGCATGGTGGCGGGTGCCTGTAATCCCAGCTACTTGGGAGACTGAGGCAGGAGAATCTCTTGAATCCAGGAGGTGGAGGTTGCAGTGAGCCAAGATTGTGCAATCGCACTCCAGTCCCAACAAGAGAGAAACTCCATCTCAAAATAAATAAATAAACAAATAATTTCCAAACTGTATTCCTTGGAGCCTAGACCTTGCCCTGGGGGGTGGGGGACAGGGGATAGAGGGCAATATTCAGGTAAGGTCAAAATGAGGAATGGGTTTATGTGTGAGATTTTGTGTTAATAAGAGGTTCTGCAGTGACACATATTTAGAGATGCTAATCACAAAAGATGGTTCGAACACCACCTCTGCCTCTGGCAAATCTGTAACTGCAGATGACTTACTTTACTTTTTTTGTGAAACTCACATTTCATTTAGAAAAGGTGTAATTATTAAACAGTTATGAGAATGCTTCATGAAGGTAACAGTATTACCTGAATACCAAGCAGTACTAACATTAGCAGCAGCAACAGGATCATCACCATCATCACCATCATTCGGCCTGTAAGGCTCATCTTTCTTTGGCAGCCCTTCCTAATCTCACTACTTTTATTTTTCCATTACTCCTTTTTCCAGACCTTCAGTTCCAGTTCACATAACTGTAGTCTATTCACATAGCCGCTTTCACATTTATTTGCTGGTTTACTTACTGTCTGTCGCCAGGGTGTAGTATCCAGAACTATGTCTGTTTTTCTCCTCTACTGCGTATTCAATTTAGCTATGCCAAAGCACAGTAGATGCTAAACAAGAATTTGCTGAATAAATGAATGAATGTATTATGGTCTTGGAATGGATGCTTTATTGCCAATTTCTAGGTTAGTGATCTTGAAACTCAAAGCACAAAAAACATACTTGAATTTCTGATGCTCTGAATATCACTGTGACATTCTGACAGACCTTCAGTCACCAAAATAAACCACCATAACTATCAAAAATAAGAATAGTCCACTGAATGGTTTTCCAGTGTGCAGTCTCTTCTCTGTCTAGTGCATCCTCCCATCTGCCGCGAAAGATAATCCCCTAAGTGGAAAAGTTGACCTTGCCATTCTTAAAACCCTGTGTGCCAGGTATTCATTCATTCATTTATTCATCCATTTATACCTCAAATATTAGGAAAATGAATGAAAAACACATAAGAAAAAAGAAGGAATGAGGGAGAAGAAGCAAAAAATACAAGTCCTGAAGTAAGTTTCTTAGAGTATTAGAGCTATCTGGATGCAGACTGCCAGGCTAACCAGCTTAAGCAGGGTGTCACTAAGGTAAGACTTTAAGAAAAAAGCTATGAAATTAAATAAGTACATCCAGACAAGGCCATACGAGGTTACCTATCCTGACAGTTAGATCAGCCGACTGAGCTATAGTCTGACTGCAAAATGAACAGGAGACCAGAAGGTATTTTTCGTGAAGGACCATTACTTTTGGAATTTTCAAAACTGTTGATGTAAAGGAATTTAGATTTCTGGCAGTCAGTTGAGACACTAGCCTTTATGTTTTACAATGCATGAATAATTAAATCCTGGTCCTAGTTAAAAAAAAAATGCAAACAGAGGATGAAGGGCTAATCAGAAGTGATCACAGGTCAGGTCTAAAAATGGAAATCAAAGGAACATGAAATAAAAAATTGTATGAGGAAGGAGATAAAGTAAAATGTGAAGCCAGCAGTTCTTACTTTTAGATGATTAATTTACTAACAGAGTAACATTGGATACATAGCTAAACCTGAAACTTGGGTTTCTCCTCTGCACAGTGGAGGTGATCCCATGTCCCCAGAATACATTCTCCTGGTTGCTGGAGGAAAGGATGAGACAATGAATGTGTAAAACTCTTTTGTAAACAATAATTTTACCTTTGAGGCATACCTTTTATAACAGCTTTATTGAAATATCATGCACATATTATACAAATGACCTTTCTAATGTGCACAATAGTTTTTAGTACAACTGAAGACTTTTGCAACTATTGCCACAATCAATTTTCAAAGATTCCAACACTTTAAAAAGAAATTCCATAACCATTAGCAGACCTTCTCCAACTCTTCCTCCAACACACACACACACCATCCCATCTCCAGACCTAGGCAACAGTAATCTGCTTCCTGTTACTAGAGATTAGCCTGATCTGAATATTTCATATAAATGGGGTCATACAATATATGGTCTTTTGTGCCTAGCTCCTAGCATAGTTTTTAAAGTTCATTGATGTTTTAGCATGTATCAATACTTCATTCCTTTGGATTATCTAATAGTATTCTTTTATACAGATATACTACATTTTCTTTAGCCATTCATCAGTGATAGACATTTGGTTTGTTTGCATGCACTCTTGGCCATTATAAATAATGCAGCTATGGATCTTTGTTTACAAGTTTTTGTGTGGATTTACGTTTAAATTTCCCTCGAGTTTATACTTACGAGTGAAATTGCTGAGTCATATGCTAAATCAATGTTTAACATTTTGAAGAACGACCAAAGTCTTTTCCAAGTAATTTCTCTAATATAGTTTGGATATCTGTCCCTGCTGAAATCTCATATTGAACTCTAATTCTCAGTGCTGGAGGTGGGAAATGTTTGGATTATGGAGGTGGATGCTTCAAGGCTTGGTGAGGTCTTTGTAATAGTGAGTTCTCTGGAGATCTGATCATTTAAAAGTGTGTAACACCTTCCCTCCCATTCTCTCTCTCACTCCTGCTCTGGCCCTGTGATGTACCTTCTCCCGCTTTGCCCTCCACCATGAATATGAGCTTCCTGAGGCTCCTTAGAAGCCAAGCAGATGCCAGCACCATGCTTCCTATAAAGCCTGCAAAACTGTGAGCCAGTTCAATCTCTTTTGTTTATAAATTACCAAGTCTCAGGAATTTCTTTATAGCAATGTAGAAAGGGCCTAATGGATGTACCATTTTACATACACACCAGCAATGTATGAGGGATTTCATTCTTTCACATCCTTATCAACAATTTTTACTACCTTTATTTTGTATCATGACCATCGTAGTGTGTATGCAGTGTCACCTTATGATAGTTTTTATTTGCATTTCAAAACTACTAACTACACTTAACATCTTTTCAAGTATCTATTGACCATTTGTAAATCTTTGGAGAAGTAAAATGTTCTACCCATTTTGTAATTGAGTTATTCATCTTTTAAAGAATTCTTCACATAATTTGAATACTAGACCATATATGATTTGAAAATTTTTTTTGCATTTTGTGGATTATGCTTTAACTTTATTGATGGTGTCTTTTGAAGCTTGAAAGTTTCTAATTTTGAGAAAGTCTAATTTATCTATTTTTGTGTTTGGTCAGTTGTAATTTTGGTGTCATATAAGAAGGCATTGCCAAAACTGAGTATGAAGATATTTTCTTCTAAGGTTTTTATCATTTTAGCTCTTACGTTTAAGTTTTTTGAGTATAGAATGAAGAAAGGTCCAACTTCATTCTTTTTCACGGGAATAGTTGATTGTCTTAGCCTAACTTGTTGAAAAAAAATTCTTTCTCTAATGAATTGTTTTGTCAACTTTGTCAAAAATTGATACATTGTAATAGCCAAGATTTGGAAAGACCCTAAATATTTATTGATGGGTGAATGGACTTTTTAAAATGTGGCATATAAATATAATGGAATACTATTCAGCTTTAGAAAAGAAAATCCTGCAATATGCAACAACATGGATGAAATTTGAAGACATTATGCTAAATAAAATATGCCAGGTACGCAAGGACAAATGCTGTATGATTCTACTTATATGAGCCACCTAGAAGATTCAAATTTATAGAAGTAGAGAGTAGAATAGTGGTCATCAGGGCTGTTATCAATAACAAGGAGTTGTGAGTCAATAGATATAAAGTTTAAGTTATACAGAATTAATAAATTCTCGAGATCTGCTGTACATTATGCCTATAGTTAACAATACTGTATTGTACACATAAAAATTTGTTTAACTGGTAGATTTCATGTTAAATGTTGTTGCGACAATTTATAAAATTGAATCAATCACATTTGTAGGAGCTTGCTTCTGTATTCTCAGTTTTACTCTATGGATCTCCCTGTCTCTTTTTATGCCAGTCTCACATTGTCTTTATTACTACAGTTTTGTAGTAAGTTTTGAAATTGGAAAATGTTAGTCTTCCAACTTCGTACTTATTTTTCAACATTGCTCTGGCTAGTCTAGGTCCCTTATTCCATATAAATTTTACAATCAAGTTATTGATTTTTGCAAAAATTATAGCTAGGACTTTGATAGGGATTGCATTGAATCTGTATATCAATTTAGGAAGGATTGCTATCTTAATATTAAGTCTTTTGATCCATGAATATAAGAAGCTGTATTCTTTATTTAGGCTTCTTTAATTTTCTGTAATAATGGTTTTTTGTCTTCAGAGTATAAGTCTTACACTTCTTTTATTAAATTTGTTCTTAAATATTTAATTCTTATTTACACTATCATAAATTGAATCATTTTTAAAATTTTATTTTCAGAGCATTCATTGCCAGTGTATACAAATACAGTTGATCTTTGTATATTGATTTTGTATGCTAACACATTGTTGAACTTGTTAGACTACTTAGTAGTTTAAGATTACTAGTAGTTTAGATTACTTAGGATTTTCTGTGTACAAGATTGTGTCATCCTCAAATAGTGATAATTTTACTTCTTCCTTTCCAGTCTATATGCTTTTCATTTCTTTTTCTTGCCTAAATGCTCTGGCTAGAAACTCCAGAACAAAGTTAAATAGAAGTGATAAGAAATGACATTATCTTCTTCTTGATTTTAGAAGAAATGCATCTAGTCTTTCACAAGAATGATATAAGCTGTAGGGTTCTTTTTATAGATGCCTTTTATCAGGTTGAGGACATTCCCTTCTATTCCTAGCTTTTTGAGTGTCCTATTATAAAAAAGGTATTGAATTTTGCCAAAGCGTTTTCTATGCCTTTTGAAATGACTGTTGGTTTTGTCTTATTCTATTACTAAGGTTTATTGTGTTTATTTACTTTTAAATGTTAACTACCCTTGGATACTTGAGATAAATTTTACTTGGTTGTGGTGTATAATCCTGTTCATATATTGCTAGATTCTGTAATTTCTTCAGTCCTTTTTTTACTAGAGATATTGGTCCGTAATTTTATTTTCTTGCAATTGCTTTGTCTGGTTTTTGTATCACAGTACAATGTCTCATAGAATGGGTTGAGATGTGTTCCGACCTCTTCTATTTTTGGAAATGTTTGTGAAGAATTAGAATTAATTATTCTGCAAATGTTTGTTAGAATTTGCAAATAAGGCCATTTTTTCCTGGGTCTGTCTTTGTAGAAGATGATTTTTAGGTAAATATTTTTACCCATCTGTCATTTATTTTGATGTATGCATATTACAAGATAGTTATCCATTCTTGTTCCTAACTAGTTCTCTTAATTCCACTGCTTGAAATGAGTCATATGATTCTAGTGGCCCTAAATAAGAATTATGCCACTTTTGATACGTTCTGAATTGATATTTAGAATGTGTCTCTTCTAGGAATTTTTTCTTTTATTCAGCTTATTGATTCCATGCCCTTTTCATTATTTTAGCTTTAAAATAAATTTTAATGTCTTGTAGTATGTTTTCCCTCATTATTCATCTAACAAGTACTTATTGAGTGCCTATGATTAGCTAAGCACATGCACTGAATTCAGCAGTAAACAAAACTGACAAAGCTCTTTGCCCTCATGGACTTTACAAAAATAAAATATATAGTGTGCTGAAACTATGATCATGACTACAGAGAAAAATAGTGATTGATGTCTGAGGGAAGAGGTTTGAAATATCATATATAAGAAATATCTGACTGAAAAGATAATATATGGGTTAAATCCCAAAAGATGTGAGAAGGTAAACTATGTAGATATTTGGAGTCGAAGCATTCCAGGAAGCAATGACAGCAAGTGCAGAGGCCCTGAGGCAGGAATGTACAGGATGCCTGTGGAGAGCACCCAGAAAAACAGTGTTTCTAGAATAAGTGGGTGGTGGAGGGGTAGGAGATGAGGAAGTCTGATGACAAGGTTCAGATCATGTAGGTCACCACAGGTCGTCAGGATAATTTTGTTTTTACTTGCTAAAAAGCCACTGAAAGATTTTGATCAGGAAGGTGACATGATCTCACCTAAATTTTGATAGGAATACATTGGGAGCTATGCTGAGAACAGACTGAAAAGAGCAAGGATCAAAATATAAGGTTTATTACAAGGCTACTGAAATGATCCACATGAGAAACCTTGAGGGCTTGGACCAAAGGAGGTGGAGATAAGTGACTGGATCCTGGGTGTCCTTAGAATGAGGTACTTCATTACTTCAAATGAAACTAAGAATTGTTTTATAATTTCCTCTACCCCACATCTAAAATGTGATTGGGATTTTTACTAGTAGTCTATTAATGTACCAACTGGAAGTAAGCCACTGAGTTTACAGATTAACTTCCAGGACACCTGTTACAATACGGTTTCTCTCGCATGAGCATTTGTCCCCATCTTCTTTTATACACAGTGGTAAAGGTGTGCTGCTTTACTTATGTAGGTCCTATACATTTTTTTAAAGATCGTTTTTAGAAGGGTGTATGTGTGTATTTTTTACCTGGTTATGGCTTATCTAGAGAAAAACTATTGACTTTTGTGTGTTTATTTTATAGCAGACCATTTTATTCAATTCTTTTATCGTTCTAATGATTTTCCAAAGTTTTTCAGTTTAATCTTCATATACTGAGAAATTTATTTACTTATTTCCAATATTTAGTCATCTTAGTTCTCTACCTGGTGGTGAGTTTTGATTGGTAAAAGTGATTTTGAATGAATCTTAACATGGGCAATGAAGGGTGGATCTCCGTGTTGCATGTCAGTGGGACTCCAGGGTTGAGCAGCAGCTTGAAAATACCAGGTACTCATGATGTTAGCATGGGTGAGGGCATGTGTGGGGAGGTAGGGAGGGAGGGAGGGACGGACGGAATGGAAGAAAATGGTAATGAAGGGTGATGACATGAGAACTTAGAAAGATATTTAAAGCAAGCTTGGGTTCACTTGGGTTGACTTTATACAGGAACTTGGAATTTACCTAGGCTGATAGCCATACTTTATCTATGAGGAAAATAAGTTCCAAAGAACAGAAGAGAATTTTCCAAGGCCACATGGTAAATAGTTCAGCCTGGGCTACAATGTAACCCCGGTCTCTCCATACTCTCACTGCACTGAATGGGGACCAACCTTACAGGGGAGAAGCCAAGTGAGTAAAAAGTCAAGATACAAAAGCAGTTCATTGGCCCTACTCCATCTCCTGTAGTTCAGGAGGGAATAGAATACCTTATGTTCCCCACATCTCCATAGGGTGTTGAATCGGAGAGAGGAAAAGAGTGAGAACAGTATACTAAACCATCAAGTACTTATCTTTCTCCAAGTAAATTATTGGACTTTGGAGAAAAACACTTATTTCCTGTGCTTCAGCTATTATCACCTTAAAAATATAGGGCCCATTTAGATTGAAGGCTATTTGCAGCCCACAGATGTGCTTTGATTTTTCTGTGTTAAAACAATTTTAATTATTTGATAGCATTTAGAAGTCATAAAAGTTTACATAAAATCTGGATTTCTGGCTTTTTTTTTAAAACTATAAAGATCTTGCAACACTGGCCCAACTTACTGCATGGTACCAATTGTCTGTGTGGAGAAGAACCACCCACTGTCTGCTGCTGTCCTCACTGACTCACTTATTTAGGTTGCCCACCTTGCCCTTGTGAGATACTCTAACATGATCTCACAGTCTTCCTAGCTCTGATGTTCTGTGAGCCTGTAAAGTTCAGATTCTTGGCATGGTCCTAGCAAATCTATCTCAAGCAAAGTTAATCCACATGTCTGTCCCTTCATATACCTTCTCCTCTATGTTGTCAGGGTCAGCTGATTTCTCCATTTCCCTACAGTTTTCCTACACCTCCTTTTCCAAAACCCTGGCTGCTGGGTCTTGGCAGTATAATTCCAGAGCCTATGCCTGTCATGCGGATGTTCTCTATTTCTCCCCTAAGCTAAGTGGCCTGGCTTCTGCCCAGCATGGCTTAGGAAGAAGGATGCAACAGACCCAGCTTCCTCGGCTCCCTTCCAGAACAAATGCCTCTGTTCTCTCTTTATACATTAATTTCACAAACTCCAGGGTAATAAATGAATCCACAACAAATGGTGGCCATTGTATATCTAAAGAAAAGAGGCAGGTGTTGACATTGGCTGCTCTGCTAGTTAGAGGCTCTTGCAGTGGCAGAGAAAAATATAAGCAAATAGAAGCCAGTATAAATTGACAGTGCCCAGGAACAGCCTGTCCAGGGTGCAGTTGGGGGAGAGTGAGATTACTTAGAAGTAGGAAGGCAGGAAGAAGTCATGCTGGAGCCAGTATTAGAGTTCCAAGAGTCTTGTCTGAAAGGCGTAAGAGTCTTAGGAGCAGCCAGGCTAAAGTGAGAGAGTAGAAAGCATATCCATCAAAGCAGTTTTCACAGTGAGAAAGAATATGGTTGTTGAATAGGGTCTACAGTGATGTAAGAGATTGTGAGAAGCAAAGGTCAATCATAAAGTGAAGACACAAAAAGTAGTCACAACTTAAGGTCACCTAAAAAACAGGTTGGGCTCTCAACTAAAGCCCCAGGATCACAGGTCCTCTATGGGAAACTGACAAACAGAGGTGCCAAATGGTCTAATCCTCCCAAAAATCTAAATCCAGCTAGAAGAATGGTTGGTTAGGCAGACTCAATGGGACCAGGCACATGGGCAGCATTAGAGCCTGCTGTCATCAACCCAGAGCTCCTTACCTCCAAGTCTTTGATCATTGGGCACAGAGTATCCAAGACTAGACTTTGTGTGGGCACAACTTGCTGCAGCCAAGCAAGGTGTTGCTACCATCAGAGTCCAAATGGGTTTTCTTTGGTTTGGAAATTTAGTGGGCTTCTCTGAGAGTGGTCTTCACATGCAGCCAGGATTTGCTGGGGAAAACTGGAATTCACAGCTGGTGGTTATCTAAGTTTCCAAGTCAAAGTTCTACAAGGGTAAGCCTACCACCTGAGCTGTAAATCATGGAGATTGCATCTGTGTCTCCCTAGTCCAGGTTCAGAGAGATGCCTTGCATTTCTCTAATGACCAGTGATGATGAGCTTTTTTTCATATTTGTTGGCTGCATAAGTGTCTTCTTTTGAGAAGTGTCTGTTCATATTCTTTGCCCACATTTTGATGGGGTTGTTTTTTTCTTGTAAATTTGTTTAAGTTCTTAGTACATTCTGATTATTAGCCTTTTGTCAGATGGGTAGATTGCAAAAATGTTTTCCCATTCTGTTGGTTGCCGGTTCACTCTAATAATTTCTTTTGCTGCGCAGAAGCTCTTAAGTTTAATTAGATCTCATTTGTCTATTTTGGCTTTTGTTGCCATTGCTTTTGGTGTTTTAGTCATGAAGTCCTTGCCTATGCTTATGTCCTGAATGGTATTGCCTAGGTTTTCTCACAGAAGCAAACTTAATTTTCATGAGATGAAAATCTAGTGTGTCATTCCTAGACTTAAAACCTTCCTGATCTGACCCTAGTTTTTAGGAAACATAAACTACAACTTTTTATCACAAAATATCATACCTTTCCTCTTTTTCCTCAGATATCACAAAATATCTGACCTTTCCTCTTTTTCAGCCATCCTCCCCAATTCCTTCTAATGATTAAAAAAAAAATGCTGGAAATGTGATTCTCTTTTAATTGTGCCTCCATCTGAAATGCCTTCTATCTTTCATCATCCAGATAACTCCTAATCCTCCTTCAAAAAGTAGCTCAGGTTTCTCTATCTCTAAGGAATCATTCCTGAAACTACAGCATGTATTCGGTATCTTTAGTGCTTGGCCACATTATCCTGCAGTCAATGAATTCATTACTAGACTGTCTTCCCCACAAGGATAGAAGTTGCAGGTCAGGTCCAATCACTTATTAAACTGGATGTCTTCTAGACCTGACATGGTGCCTGGGCACAGAAGAACCTAATTGTTGAATAAATAAATAAAATGTTTAAATAAACAAATGGCTCAATCACTTCATCATCAGTCAATCTACTGCTCCCCAAGGTCTCTGGCTAAATTCTCTATTAGTGGAAACTTACCCTGGGACATTTATAAGGAACTTGGAGAGCCAGCGGAATCAAATACAATCAAATTACTAATCAATTTATTCACTTTTCTGTTCTCTAAAATTAGGAGCATGTGAATGAATATGTATGAACATGTGTAATTATAGATACTTATGCACATAAATTACTGGCAGGGCTCCTGGTGTTATGCTCATAGGAGCAAGATGTTTATTTTCACCTGTCTTCATTGTAGAGCTGTCTCGGGAGCATCCTACTTGAAAGCAAAGTGGCTAAACACTCTCTCCAATTTTATGACTTATTCATTGCCTATTCTTTGATATTCTGCTCTAAAAAACATCAGAATTCTCCAGTGACATTCCTGGGTGGGATAGACTTACGGGATAAGAGGAGATGAAATGTGATATTGCCGGCTTTGAAAGTTTTTTCATATCCCCAGGAAGTTAAGTGTTCCTCTCACTAGTCTTCTTTTCAAAGGATTAGTTGGTAGTACTTATCAAGTTCTCCATTCCTTTGATTTTTTAAAAAGAAGAAAGACATAATTTTCCTTGTGTTGTCATGTGAAGAGGCTGAAATTAGTCAATTCTATTTCTAAAAAAACTCTCAAGATACTCACATCATGTGTTAAACCTCAATGTGGGTTGTTCATTGTGGTTCTGCGTTCATGTTTCTTGTGGTCCCCTGACCACGAGCAAGATTATGGACAAATCTATCACACTGATGGTAAGACTGTTTGCAAACTCTTTGTATTAAATGTTGGGGAAGGATGTCTGTAACCTTTGTGGGGAACAACAATGTGAAAAGAACAGGCTTTTGAAACTAAAAAAAAATACTGGTTCAATTATCAGCTTCAATATTTACTAGTTGTATAAACTTGAGCAAATTAATTAATTTTCTGAGCCTCTGCCTTCCAATCTATAAGTATTTCATAAACTTGTTAAAATATTAAACACAACAGCATAGGTAAAACACGCTATTGCTTTTAAACATCTAGCAAAATGCCTGATATTTAGTGAGCAACTGGTGATTGTCTCTTCCTCTTTCTCAGGTGATGACTATAGAGGGTTGTCGTTCAATGGGTGCAAAGTTCTAGTTATGCTAGAAAAATCAATTATAGACACATTATTCATTATGGTGCCTATAGTGAACAATACAGTATTGTGACCATAAAAAATTGTTAGAAAATAGATTTCATATTGTATTTTGAACACACACAGAAAAATAAATTCTAGAAGATGATGGATATGTTTATTGCTTTGATTGGCATTATGGTATCACAGGTATTTGCATATGTCCAAATTTAAAAAAATTATACATATTAAATATGTGACGTTTTTATATCAATTATATCTCAATAAAGATATTTTTAAAAAGAAAACTTTTTTTAGTAAGTATTTGATTAAGTCCTTAAATTCTTAATTCCTCTGCAGTTATTGGCAATTCTGTGAAAATCTCTAATGTCAATATATACTTGGAGATCTTTGATAATACAATAAGATTGTCCATGCATCATCAATGTTGTCTTCAGTAGGTTATTGTTTTCATTGGCTGACATTCTTGCTTTCTAATTTTGAAACACCTTGAGTTATATTTTATCATTATCAATTATATTTGTTGGGGGTTATTTTCTAAATATATCACGCACAGTGATATATATGTTTATCAAGATATTTTGCTGGTTATTTAAATAAATAGGCTTTATATATACTTTTCAGGTAAAAGATGATACATCACTCCTGCTTACCACCATTGCTACAAGATGGATATATAATTTCCCCCAAAATTTTCAGCTACAGTAAAATCTCTTTACAATCAAACAAACAAACAAAAATCTCCTTTTGAAACTGTGTAAAATTAAAAAGGTCATTATTATATTTTGCCTTGTATATAATCCTCTGATGAAAAGTTTAAGAGCTGCTGGCCAATAGGGTACCCATTATTTTTGGAAATATCTAGGAAATTGGACAATTTATAGTTTCTTCAGCGTGAGAGTTAATTTCTCATGGGCTCCTAATGAGTTTACTTTACTATTCAGGGAGCAATTATACCATTCAGTGATTTACAGAATCCCACCTGAGAACCTGAAAGAGAATATGATATCTATGATTATGAACTCATAAAGGAGTTTACTCCTGCAGTGTCAATCTAGTTGTATTTATAGTTCATCAGGTGATCATTTAAACCCCCAGCAAGAGGCAACAGAACTATCTGATTAGCTACTGTTCCAAAATAAACTTGAAAAATGGTGGTTCTATGTCAGTCAACCCCAGAAAAGGAAGCTGTGGGTTCAAATACCTGTGCAACTCAAATGTCCTTTAGGATCTTGTGTATGGGTGAACTGAGATGTAACTTTTTAGTAATAAACTGCTCTCTTAGATACCACAGGATATATTGATTTGCCATTAGTTAACCCCATAGCATAAAAGAAAGACCTAGAGGATACTTTTACAAAAAGTTCAGGCTAGCATTTTGTCACAAAATCATAAATTGTTATAGCTGTAAGAAGCCTTGGAGTTTATTAAATCTAAGCTTATTTTACATTAAAAAAAAAAAACAAAAACAAAAACCTAGAGAACCACAACCCAGAGAAGTAAGGCAACTCAGGTAGCTCATAATTTAAATTAGTAAGTGATCTAATAACCTTTTCCATTTATTGTTTAATGTACAAAACATTATCCTGCCAGGAGCATAGCTCACACCTGTAATCTCGGAACATTGAGAGGCAGAGGTGGGAGGACTGCTTGAGTTCAGGAGTTTGAGACAAGCCCGGGTAACACAGTGAGACCCTCCCTGTCTCTACAAAAAAGTTTTTAAATATTTGCCAGGTATACTGATGCATGCCTGTGGTCCCAGCTATTGGGGAAACTGAGACACTGGAGCCCAGAAGATTGACACTGCACTGAGCTGTGATCATGCCACTGCACTCCAGCCTGGGCAACACAAAGAAACCATGTCTCAAGGAAAAGAAAATACTATCCTAAGGTTTCTGTTTAACTCTCATATCCATTTTGTTGCCTTCTTTTTTTTTTTGATTCCCTTATTAACCTAAATGCTTTAATCAAGGCCCAAATACTGAAATGCTAAATCTTGGCATTTCGTACCTCAGAATTTTTCTACTTTATATTCTTTCATCTAGAATATCTTTACATCATTTTTCCTCCTTGTGAATTCCTATTCCTCCTTCAAAATCCAAATTATAAATTACTTCTTCTAAAAGATCATCTTTGAACATCATCCTGTATCAGCCCAACACTGTTGTAGAAAGAAAAATGTCTATATCTAATTGGCATACAACAATGAACATTTATTTCTTGCTCATAAGTTTGGAACTTGGTTAATCTAAACTGGATTTAGAGGGGTAATTCTGCTTCAAGCTACAAATCTATGGGTCTACATCCTGTGTCTACAAGTCTCATCTTCCTGTGAGGACAATCCAGTTAGCAGGACATGTTCTCTTAGGGCTCAGCAGAAGTGCAAGAGCAGCATGCACAATTCTTCAAGTGCAATTTAAGCCTCTGTTTTCCTCAAGTTTGCTAACATCAAAGATAAATAGGATGGTTGGCCAAATAAAGGGACGAGAAACTATAATTTTCCTGTGGAGACAGGGTGAACTGCATTAAGTCATATGGCAAAGGCCGTGCACACAGGAGGGATCACAAATTGGTACCAATAATTTAATCTTTCAGTTTAACTATGTTCCCAGGCCTTTTCTTTACTAACTCTGTATCTTGTATGGGTGTCTACATTCAATCATGATATAACTATTTTAATCATGATATATTGTAACTATTTTGACAGTTGGTTTCCCCAGTTAACTATACTTTAAAAATGATAGCTAGCATTTTAGTGGGTATGCTATGTACCAGGAAGTGCATTCTAACTTTTATGGGTAAAATCCTAAGTTTGATTTTCAACAACCCTATGTACTGCAGTTATCCTGAATTTACATATAAGGAAAGTTACACTGAGGTATTATGTCTCTTGTCCAGGTGATATGGTTTGGCTGTGTCCCCACTCAAATCTCATCTTGAATTCCCATGTGTTGTGAAAGGGACTCAGTGAGAGGTAACAGAATCACGGGGACAAGTCTTTCCCATGTTGTTCTCATGTGAATTAACCTCACAAGATCTGATGGTTTTATAAGGGGGAGTCTCCCTGCACAAGTTCTTTCTTTGCCTGCTACCATCTATGTGAGATGTAACTTGCTCCTCCTTACCTTCTGCCAGGATTGTGAGTCTTCCCCAGCTACATGGAATGGTAAATCCATTAAACTTCTTCCTTTTGTAAATTGCCCACTCTCAGGATGTCTTTATCAGCAGCATAAAAACAGACTAATACAGTAAATTGGTACTAGTAGAGTGGGGTACTGTATGCTGAAAAGATACCTGAAAATGTGGAAACAACTTTGGAACTGGGTAACAGGCAGTGGTTGGAACAGTTTGGAGGGCTCAGAAGAAGACAGGAAAATATGGGAAAGTTCAGAACTCCCTAGAGACTTTTTAAATGGCTTTGACCAAAATTCTGATAATGATATGAACAATAAAATCCAGGCCGAAGTGGTCTCAGATGGAAATGAGAAACTTCTTGGGAACTGGAGCAAAGGTGACTCTTGCTATGTTTTAGCAAAGAGACTGTTGGCATTTTGCCTTTGCCCTAGAGATTTATGAAATTTTGAACTTGAAAGAGATGATTTAGGGTATTTAGCAGAAGAACTTTCTAAGTAGCAAAGCATTCAGGATGTGACTTGGGTGCTGTTAAAGGCATTCAGTTTTAAAAAAGGAAACAGAGCAGAAATGTTTGGGAAATCTGTGGCCTGACAATGCAATAGAAAAGAAAATTCCATTTTCTGAGGAGAAATTCAAGCTGGCTGCAGAAATTTGCTTAAGTAATGAGGAGCCGAATGTTAGTCCCCAAGACAATGGGGAAAATGTCTCTAGAGCATGTCAGAGGTCTTCACAGCAGCCCCTCCAATCACAGGACCAGAGGCCTAGAAGGAAGAAGTGGTTACATGGACTGGGCCCAGGGTCCCCATGCTGTGTACAGCCTAGGGACTTGGTGCCCTGTGTTCCAGCCACTCCAGCCATGGCTGAAAGGGGCCAACATAGAGCTTGGGCCATGTCTTCAGCGGGTGAAAGCCTCAAGCCTTGGCAGCTTCCACATGGTGTTGAGCCTGCCCATGTAAAGAAGTCAAGAATTGGCATTAGGAACCTCCACCTAGATTTCAGAGGATGTATGGAAACCCCTGGATGTCCAGGTAGAAGTGTGCTGCAGGGGCAGGGCTCTCCTTGAGAACCTCTGCTAGGGCTGTGCAGAAGGAAAATGTGGGGTCAGAGCTGCCACACAGAGTCTCTACTGGGGCACTGCCTAATGGAGCTATGAGAAGAAAGCCACCATTCTCCAGATCGCGGAATGGTAGACCCACTGACAGCTTAGACCATATGCCTGGAAAAGCTGCAGACACTCAATGCCAGCCCTTGAAAGCAGCCAGGAGGGAGCCACAGGGGTAGAGCTGCCCAAAACTGTGGGAACCCACCTCTTGCATCAGGGTGATCTGGATGTGAGACATGATTTCATTCTTTAAGATATGATTGCCCCATTGGATTTTGGACTTGCATGGGGCCTGTAGCCTCTTTGTTCTGAACAATTTCTACCATTAGGAATGGCTGTATTTGCCCAATGCCTGTACCTCCATCGTACCTAGGAAGTAACTAACTTGCTTTTGATTTTATAGGCTCATATGCAGAAAGGACTTACCTTGTCTCAGATAGGATTTTGAACTGTGGACTTTTGAGTTAATGCTGAAATAAGTTTAGACTTTGAGGGACTTTTGGGAAGATATGATTGGTTTTGGTATGTGTGGACATGAGATTTGGAAGGGACCAGGGGTAGAATGATTTAGTTTGGCCTTGTTGCCACCAAAATCTCATCTTGAATTCCCACATGTTATAGGAGGAACCCAGTGGGAGGTAATTTAATTTTGGGGGCAGATTTTTCCCATGCTGTTCTCATGATAGTGAATAAGTCTCATGAGATCTGATGGTTCTACAAAGGAGAGTATCCCTGCACAAGCTCTTTCTTTGCCTGCTACCATCTATGTAAGATGTGACTTGCTCCTCCTTGCCTTCCACCATGATTGTGAGGCTTTCGCAGCCATGTGGAACAGTAAGTCCATTAATCCTCTTTCTTTTGTAAATTTCCCAGTCTCTGCATGTCTTTATCAGGAGTGTGAAAATGGACTAACACACCAAGCTCACAAAATTAAGAGTTGAGACTCAAACCCAAAGCGAATTCCAAAGCATCTTGTCTTCTTCACTATCCTATAATCTTCCTTATTTGATTAGGAGCTCAAGCAAGACCTTTATCTGATTTGCCTGTTATCAACCCACAACTAGGGCAGTGCCTGATAAGAACTCAGTACTCCTTTACTAAATTGAATTGCTCCAAGTCTAACTTGTCTATCCACCCTTATCTCTAACTTCTCTAGATAAACTCTCCACTCAGGTTGACCAGTGAATGCTAAAATATTATAAGCCTCTGCCCTTCTTCCTGCCATTTCTAGTACTCAGTTATTCAAGCATTAATACTCTATCACTCATCTAAAACATTCATTCCTGTGTTATATAGAAAAAACCTAGGAGGCTAGATTGTGAAATACATTGTTGTACTTGACTCTGTGTGTGACTAGAGTGAGCTGGACCATGATACCTGTGCTTCTACTGGGTGCCCAGAGGCTTTTATTGAATTCATCTTGTCTATTAAGTGAAAATAGATGATCTTGGGTGAAAGGCATGTTTTATTTATATCATAATCATTCTTTCCAGGATGGTAGTCATAAGGACTAGAATGACATACCATATTTCATAAATATGGAAGTTTTGCTATAATGGAAAAATCCCTATATTAAATTGAAAATCAGTATTCTGTGCTAACTCATTCATTATCTCAACACCGCCTGCTCTCACTAATCACCTCACCTCTCAGTTCTGTCTTCTGTTAAACTGAGGAGTTGTATGCTCTCCAATGGAAAGAATTAAATTCTCTATGTCAAAGAAGCTATTAGTAGTAAGCAAATGTATTTGGAAAATATAAAACTCACCAGTTATCAGAGAAACACAAATTATGTGTGTCTTCATATTTATAAATAAAGAGGTTAAATGTAATGTATTTATATACTGTATTTTTTATGAAGTATCATTTAATGTTGAAGAAATTTTAAAAGGACAAATAAATTTTTAATTTGAAAACTCATATTCTCATAATGCCAAAGGAGAATGCAAAACTGAACATGACTGTAAAAAAATAATTTGGTAACATAATTCAAAATAAATGTATTCTGTGAATGAAAATATTTCCTAAAGAAGAAAGCATAAAAATAATCTATATAATATGTGAAAATTAATTATGTTAACTCAGTATATCATTTAACATAGAACATTACCCAGGCAAAAAATTTAAAACTCTATAGCACATAGAAAACTATATAGTATATAGCAACTATATCCAGCAACTTCAAATGTAAAACAAATAAAAAAATTATAAATACTTATGAAATTAGGTAAAATGTATGCATCATGGTTGGCTAAGTGCTATAAAATTATTCTGAAATCTAAGTGGCTGAAATAAATAAAGGTTAATTTCTCACTCATACCATAGCCTAATTAAGGTCAGCAAGGAACTCTGGGTGTTCTCTGCTCCATGCAGTGATTTAGGGACCCCAGATTCTTCCAGCTAGTGGCTCTACCACTTTCTCGTACCTCATCTTCTAGATCCTCCTCCTTTGGAAGGCAGATATAGAAGGTGAGAGGGTGACGAAGGTGTACCTGCTCTTAACTGCCCCAACCTATAATTACAAACATGGCTTCTGCTCACGGACATTGGCAAAAACAAGTCACATGTCCCTGGCCCCAACCTGATGAAGGGGGCTATAAGATATAATATAGGTGCATGCCCAGGAAGAAATGAAGGTGGGTCTGGTGAGCTTATGTCCAGTCTGTGCCACAACATGTAAATAAATGGATAGGGAAAATATGTAAAAATGAAAAAGAGTTTATAAAAAGATAGGTTTACTTGCTAAGTAAAAGGTTAAATTACTTTAAAAAATCAGCCATTTAGGCCACACATGGTGGCCCATGCCTGTAATTCCAGTACTTTGGGAGGCTGAGGTAGGTAGATTGCTTGAGGCCAGGAGTTCTAGATCAGCCTGGCCAACATAGTGAAACCCCGTCTCCACTAAAAATATTAACTAGGCATGGTGGTGCATGCCTGTAATCCCAGCTACTTGGGAGGCTGAGAAAAGAGAATTGCTTGAACCTGGAAGGTGGAAGTTTCAGTGAGCCGAGATCATGCTACTGCCCTCCAGCTTGGGAGTGCAGTGAGACTCTGTTTCAAAATAAATAAATAAATAAAATAAAGGAAAAATTTCTTCATTATTCACATTATGTTGCCTGCCAAAGATATAAATGTGTAAAATAAAAATCAGCTTAAAATACTGGAATTAGGCTAAATAATGTTTAAGGCCAATTCCATCTCTAATATCCAACAATTGGTAATTGTAGCATATTGAGATTTTATAATCCAATCTCATCTTTGTCCATACTTTTTTATGTCTTCTAAAAATCTGGACCTCAAGAAATATGGTCTAAATTTCGCAGAATATTTAATGGGAGATCTAAAGCCTGGGCACTCACTAATAGGATAGAAAATTTTAATTAAGCTCAATATGCAATTATAACTTTGCTGGTTATTAAGAGTGATGAGAAAAATTATACAGCTATGATCACTGGCAGCACTATTAATGGGTGTCTTGATGACATAACATTTGTTTAATGGAAGCGTTTCCTTTTATGAACAAGTGCCATCCGAGGGCAATCTGTCATTGTTATTAATTTAAGATCATTTGATCTGTCACTCAATTTTGCATCTAATTAAAAAGGGGAGGATGTCATAAGCTTCCACTTCAAATCTCTGCCAAGCAGAGAAATTTAATAACAAAAATAAAATTGGGACAAACATCAAAGTATTTTTAAAGGGTCAGGCCCCTAAAATGACACAAAAGACCAGAAGTATAGAACAAAGAGAAAACTGATTTTTTTTTCTTCCAGAAAGATGATATTTATGCAGTTTGGGTCATTAGAGATAAAATTCTTTGTATGTAAATTAAGGTGATCATTTCTTTCTTATCATGCAATGATGAGAGTTACTGAATGTTTCTCACATGTATGCTGCCGCCAAGCAGTAACAAACACACTGGAACAATCACATTTGAATAAGATTTGTAGCACAAGGGTGATTATATCCGTTGTCTGGGGCTGCCATGAGAAGATAGCACAGACTGGATAGCTTAAGCTACAGAAGTTCATTTTTTCACAGTTGTGGGAGCTGGAAGTCCAATATCAAGGCATTGGCAGTTTTCATTTCTCCTGAGGACTACCTCCTTGGCTTGCCTTCTTACTGTGCCCTCTGTGGCTTATCCTTTCACCCCTGCTGGCTCTATCTCTTTTTTAGGGACATTGGTCATATCAGATTAAGACTTTACCATTATGACCTCACTTAACCATAATTACCTCTTTCAAGGTCCTATATTCCAAATTACCCTGAGGATTAGGACTCCAACATATGAATTGGGAAGTGGGGAGAAACAATTCAGTCCATAACAGTGATCATATTAACTTTTTACTTCTAAACGTAGATGAAATGAAACACATCTCCTAACTCCATGCTTCCATTTCACACTGAATCCAGAAGGAGAAGCAGGCAAAATAAATACGTCCTTTCTCCCCTGCAAGAAAATGTATCCCCTTGTAATAATGACTGCTTTTCTATTTTTTTTTTTTTTTTTTTGAGATGGAGTCTCTGTCGCCTAGACTGGAGTACAGTGGTGCAATCTTGGCTCACTACAACCTCTGCCTTCCCGGTTCAAGTGATTCTCCTGCCTCAGCCTCTGGAGTAGCTGGGACTACAGGTGTCCACCACGATGCCTGACTAATTTTTGTATTTTAGTAGAGATGGTGTTTCACTATGTTGGCCAGGCTGGTCTCAAACTCCTTACCTCATGATCTGCCCACCTCTGCCTCCAAAAGTGCTAGGATTATAGGCATGAGCCACCGCGCCCAGCAATGATGCTTCTCTACCACACTTTTTCAACTTATGCCTCCTTTCAGAGTCTTAACATTCTCCCCATTTTGGAGATGAAAGGATCTAGGAGGGAGGTTTGTTAACCTCTTCAAAGTCACACAGTCACTACATTTCAATTCAAATTCTTCTTAATCCTGTTACTATAGTCCTATACTATAGTATATATTATAATCCTTGTACTATAATACACAAGATTTAGGACTATGGTAAGCACAGAGGTACTCAGGAGACAGAGAGGGATTAGGAGAGAGAGAGTGGAAGCCAGCTCTGTGTGCCCTGCAGCCACTTCCCTGACTAAGGAGGCAATAAAACAGTTCTCAGATGAAAAGTGCAAGTCACGTGCAAGGGCCCCATGGATGCCGATGCAGCTAACCAGGATCCTGACAAAGGAGGAGATGCAGGTGGGAGGGCAGGCAGAGGAGTCCAGTTCTGACACACTGAATGAGATACCCATGGTGGAACCAGAAAGAAATGCTCAGGTTGTAAGATTAAATGGGGACCCAATAGGCTGTGTGCATTACTGACAGGGATCTAGGGGAAAAAGACAAGGTGAAAGAATCAAAGACAGTGGAGAGGGTGAAGCAGAAATGGCAGTATACCAAGAAAAGTGTTTGAGTTCCTCCTCTTACTACCTTACACAAAAGGCAGATCCGTACCACATAGGCCACGTTCTGGTTCACCCAATTCTCGGTTGGGTAAGTCTGGGAAAATTAACATCCTGTGACTTTGACTCCTTTTTATCTTTCTCTTGTGCCTTTCTTCTTTAAAAAAAAAAAAAAGACCAATAATAGTATCACTTCATAGGATTGTTAAAAGGATTCAAAGAAATAATACAGGGAAATAAGTCAGTAAATGCACAGTAAATGTTTCCTACTTATAACAAGCCTCCTAGCACTGGGCACCAACTCTGTTTCAAGTTCTTCATCTGTAAAATACAGAAAAGATACTTTTTCAAAAGGTTGTTGTGATAAACATTTTTGCTTATTTAACTTTATTCATACATTTATGTAGTAAAAGTGCATAAATAAAATCATAAATAATTTACATGTAAACATACTGTTAACATTATAAAGTACATACTATTTATATATAATTATGGATAATTTTATTTGAATGTTTATATATACAAATATACATTAAATTTATCATTTGCTGATATACTTAGAAGTAATAGCAGTAACATACCAAGAGGTAGCTACCAAAGTGGAAAGGATGGGCATGGTCCTCCCCAGGTGTTTGCAGTAATGGAGAGCATTGTTTGCAAGGAATTCTAACAATAATAAAACCACCCAAGAGTTAATTTAGATCCCTTTACCACCATGTCCTGTGTATTATTCTGTTCTCAAACTGCTAATAAAGACATACCCGAGACTGGGTAATTTATAAAGGAAGGAGGCCTAATTGACTCACCGTTCTACATGGCTGGGGAGACCTCACAATCATGCCCAGGAGCAAAGTCATGTCTTACATGGCAGCAGGCAAGAGAGCTTGTGCAGGGGAACTCCCATTTATAAAACCATGAAATCTCATGAGACTTAATTCATTACCATGAGAACAGTATGGCAGAAACCACCCCCATGATTCCATTATCTCCACTTGGTCCCACCCTGGACACATGAGGATTATTACAAATCAAAGTGGATTTGGGTGTGGACACAGCCAAACTGTATCACCGTAGCAATTCTAAACATTATCAATAATAAAATACTTCTCACCGCTGTAGCAGACCACTTCCAGAACCCCATCATCTCCCCCAGCCTTCCCACTCGTGCCCCTGCTTCAGAGACGCTCTGTCTATATCTGATACTCTGCTCAGTGGAATTAACAGAGTGGACACTAGGCAAGTACAAGCTTAACATATATCCAGTGGTAAAAATAGTTACTTGATTAAGAATTTCTTATATTGCAAAGTACTTACTTTTGTAATGCCCACAGGAAAACTCACTAATTTCCTGTTGTCAAGGTTGAGCCACCCTGATTAAGATACGACTCGAGTTCATGGTGTGCCTACTCTCAATGAGCTCTCAGCTCTGGCTGCCATGAGAATCACCCAGGGAGCTATAAAAAGGATTGATGCCCATGCTCCACTTCAGGGCCTTTAAAGTGGAATTTCTGAGGGGGTGATGCCTGGTCACTGGTACCTTTGAAAAATCTGCTCAAGTAATTTTACCATGCAGCCAGGCATGGGAAGGCCTGAGACAGGTGATATGGCACGATGGTCCTGGCATTAAACTCACAGGTCAAATGGAGTCACGTCTCTGTGCCTCATTTTCTCATCTACAAAAAGAAAACTAGAGAACTCATCTCAAAGGGTTATTGTGAGGGATAAAAGAGATAATCTATGTAAGGCATTTAGAACACTGTTTGGCACGCAACAGGAATTTAATAAACGCAGGCTGTTATAATCACAACAGCACTTTTGCACATCGTCCTGTCAGGGAGCTCGCACTGTCCATTACGGTCATGAGCAAACAGGCTCAGAAAACTTAGTTGTTTGTCCAATCACAGATCTTGTAAGTGCAAAAGCAATATAAACTTAGTGCTCAAAAGTAATTTGTGTGATACTCAGATACTTTGTATTTATTAAGCACCTACTGAATACAGTTTGGTATTTAAGTACCTACTGAATACAGAGTTTGACATATGCCTATAAAGTCTCCTACCACATTTATTAACCATTACTTTCCTATCACATATTTCTAGTCAGTATCACACTTTACACCCAGGCCAATAGGATCCTGCCTTGGTCCCTACCTCATGGCTCTTCCTCGCTTTGGAGCACCTTTTAAAATATTTTCTAAGACCTCCCTCTGAGAGGGCCAGATTTGGACATCTAGGTGGGGGACGCTGAGCCCAACCAGGCCGAGTGGACTCCTGTTCCAACTTGGAGCCCATCACTTCCACTGTCTTACCTGGTTTTCCTTCAGTGGAATTGCATAAGATTAGGCTGCCAGATGGAGCCAACATGCTGATTTGGGGTATATTTGCTTGTTTATATACACTCTAGAGGCATCCCTAAAATATTCAATGTACCTAAAATATAGTACAGTGATCAAAAATGGCACATTTTCAATGTAAGCAAATGTTTTCATGGGAGCCATTGATCACTACATTTTCCTAAGTCCACAGGTTTTCTATTTACATAAGTCAAAGAAAACAATTCAACAAACATGGATATTCAGGAATAGGGTCATAGTGCCACAGGGTCATAGTGGAAACAGCAATAGGAAGGAAACTAGTGAATACAGAAAGATATTTGTAAATCTTATTTAAAAAAACACATTCGGCCAGGCATGGTGGCTCATACCTGTAATGCCAGCACTTTGGGAGGCTGAGGTGGGCAGTTCATGAGGTCAGGAGTTTGAGAGTCTGACCAACATGGTAAAACCCTGTCTGTACTAAACATACAAAAATTAGCTGGGCAGGGTGGTGCATGCCTGTAATCCCAGCTACTCAGGAGCCTGAGACAGAAGAATTGTTTGAACCCAGAAGGCAGAGGCTGCTGTGAGCTAAGATCATGCCCCTGTACTCCAGCCTTGGGCAACAGAGCGAGATTCCATCTCAACAAACAAACAACAGCAACAACAAAAACACATTCCTGAATTGTATGACCTCCCAGGCCAGGGTGTAGACAACTAGAGAGTATCTGAGTTTATAAGCCATTATCTGTGCCCACTTAATCTCTAAAACTTAGTTTTCTCATCTAAAATAAGGCTAATAACAGTACCCACTGGATAGAATTGTTGAGGGTAATAAACGAGATAAATAGGTAGTTAATAGCCCAACACAGTGTAACTTAGTATCATTATAATATCTAATTATACTAATAGTTACATTAGTTACATTGTCAATGCTCTGTAAATGTTGGCTACAAACCAGTTTATAATCAGTGCTAGAGGAAAGCTATAAACAGTTATGCTGGGAACAACTAGAAGAGAAAAACAATTTCCCTGGGAAAATATGGAATTGAAAGAGCTGTTCCCAGGCTGGTCTTAGAAGGAAAAGCATAGCTCTTCCAAATCATGAATGAGAATTTAGGGGAGGGGATGAGGGAAGAGAAAAGAGAAAGTCCACATGGACCATCAGCAGCCATGAGGCGTGGAGTGGTCGGTGGCATAGCTGAGTGAAGGTTTTAAGGGGTAGGCTAGTGATACGCCTTAAAAACCATCCCAGAAATCCATAGCAAGCCCTTCGATCTTTCCTGACAAGTCTTCAATAACCACTGCCAGCATGATGATTGGCTAATGAATTTTGACAGCTGCCACGTATGTGAAGAGCAGAGAAATTACATTTCCAACACCGAAGACAGGCATCACCGACCAAAAAGCAGTCCAACCTCCAGGTGACAGGTGAACCACTTAATAACTAGATGAGAAGTAAAGGAAGGAAGGAAGGCATCGCCTGAGTCCAGGCCTGAGAGCTGATGAAATTGTAGGCTATTTCTGCACTCCACGGCCTCACTTTTGTCACCTTGCCGTGCCTTCTCCAACTCCTATTATTGGTACCACTGGTGCCCCTCAGCAGCAGGGCTGGCCCTGGCCTTGTTTATAAGCCAGTTCTGTCAGACACAGTGTGCTTAGCAGCAGCAGCAGCAGGATCCGATGGGCCTTAGGATCAAGTCAAAGCCTCACAGTCAGATGTGGAATGTTAGCCCAGCCCTTGAGGTTTTATGTGGATGCCTGGCTTAAGGGTACATCCTGGATAGCCACTTGTGAGGTATCCTCACTTGCCCCCACCTGTCTCACCTTCTGAGTCCACAGCTTCCGCACAGTTCCCCTTCACAGTCTGCCAGTTCCCCTCTGAAATGGTGGTGCTCCCCTGAGCTCTGTTTGGACTCCGAGTTTGAAGCCCCACCAACTCTGGGCAGCTGTCCTCCCACCTGGTAAGTAGGGACAATCATATATGGACAGATACCACATACTCATGACTGCATAGCTCCTAACTCTTATGCTGTCCTCTGGATAAAAGTGGCAAAAGAACTCAAGAGAGGATCTCTTTGTATAGCTAAAGAGACTTTCTCTGCTATAAACTATTCAATCCAACTTGTTCTGTGGGTGAGGATTAAACAAGAATTGAGAAAATCACTTACCTATTATTACATGATATAGCAAGAATATCTGATTCTCTAACATGCTCAGGAGGAAAATTCCTCTGAAGGAGAAGTAAAAATCGGATGCTTCTCAGCCCCTTATTTCCTATCCCAGCTGAGATCTTTATTTAGCAGCTCCTGCCAGGGGATTAAATCAGGATCAATGGCTGTCCACCTTGGCTGTACATGAGAATCCCCTGGGAACATCTGAAACCCGTATACTCTGACCAATTACAGTCGATTCTGTTGGGGTAGGTGGATAGGGCCCCAAGGTTCGGTAGCTGAATAAGCTTCCTCAGGTGATTTAAATGCAGCCAAGACTGAAAACCGCTGTCCAAGGTAGAACAGATAGCAGCCTCTGGAAATGGCATCCTGTTCCAACACCCAATACCCCTGACCAGAGACTCTAAGCCCATCCTCCTGTAACTTGGGGGAGTGGTGGAGTAACCCCTACTAACATAATTAACAATAATAAATAATAATGCTCTTGAGAAAAGAGATCAAACCAGTACCACTCCGCTTAAGGATGTGAGCAAAGTTGCTGGTAACAAAGAATGTACCACGTTCTAGGGCTCTGAAGGGCAGGCTCAGGCAGGGACATGGAGGAGAATCATAGGGAGGCAACACAAACTTTGCTTGTTTAATACAGAGCCACTCGTATCTAGAGAAGGCAGCCATCCTGTTACAGTCTTCAGAGAATCAGCTCAGTATTGGAGGAAGCTCCTCACTGGGAGTCCACGGGCCCTAGCTTGTCAATAACTGTCATCTTGTGTATTTCTTAAAAACCATATATATTGACATGGAACATATACACAGAAAAGTACACAAATAACAAATGCTTTGTCTACTCTAGGCATGCCATATCCCAATATCACCATTCAACATATTAGATGTCACTTGATTATCACAAACTGAGAACACCCATATAACTACAATGCAGATCAAGAAACAGAACATTGGCCAGGTCACTTTTAATATATTCTGAGCATTTCTTTTGTGGCTGAGGAGTTGTGAGAGACTGCACTGCACATGCAAAAATAATGATGCAGAAGCTTTCAGCCCTAGAAGAGCTCACGGCCTAGGAGGACAGCAACATACAACCATTTAACCACACAATTTTACACTAAATCCCCTTCAGAAAATAAATCATCTACAGTGGGTTAAAAAAAAAAGGGTTATTTAAGGAGTGGCCATAAGAGAATCGTCTGCATTTAGGTTTATTCTATATAGCTTCAGAATTGTGCTTAGGGAAGCTCCTTTGAATGTAGTAGTTGGGGCCTTGGTTTAGAAGATGACACTGGATCAAACTGATAAATAGTTTTACATGACAAATGACCAGGAATTGGAGAAACTTGAGGAGAAGAAAGAAGGGGAGATGGAAAGAAAAGGAAAAACAGCAAAGAAATCTGGCAGGAGGTTGGTACTATAGGGAAGTGGCCAGTAAGAAATTCTCAGTGACTGAGTGACTGAAGGACATATAAGAATAGGGATAGCTAATATACCAATTAGAATTATTAATACTGCTGTAAATCATTCTCTCTCCTCCCTAATCCTCCTATAAAAACCTGCTACATTTTTAAATGCTTCTGTAAGTGGTTTGGGGCAAAACAAGGAGAAAGTGCCCATTTCTCCAGCCAGATAAGCATAGAGCAGTGAGATTGAAGGAGAGATAGTCACTAATGGAAAGTCACCTTGAGAGGGGAAGCCCCAGGGAATCACACGAATTGTGGGGGAGACATAAAATTTCCTACTAGATGTTCAATGCGGTGTTAAGACAATTTTACCCACATCTCAAAGCTCAAGGTGGTAACAGCTGACAACTGCATGAATATGGAATATTATCCTTGGGTTATGTATTTTCCCTCCCCTGCAGTCCTGAATATATCTGAAATGCATGCCATACACTGTAATTACCATCAGTTTCAAATACACAAAATACTGTATATACATCTATTTCAAGACATGCCTGTGATGTAAATAGGCACTGAAATTTCCCAGATCACCTCAGCCTCTGGTTCATAATTAGCCATTCACTCCATTCTACACAAACATGGAGGTTTGTGCTTGTTCCCTGTGAGGATCCCTGGTTTTCTGCCATCCCTGAATGCCTTTGCATGGACGACGTGGAAGTATTGTGAAGCCCACACTGGTCATATCATCTAGGTGAATTCCTCACCACTTCCCCTCACACCACAGCATGCTCTAATTTTGCAAGGTGAGCAGAAATCCCACTCAGCTCAGCTGAACGTGTTATTCCCAGCACACTGAGGTTTCTGGGTGTTTACGGTCTATATCCACTGTTTTACCACGACACATAGGCTGCAAAGCTCTCCATCAGAAATATGCATTTAAAAAATGGCAAAGCCACATGTGAAGGGAGAAAAAGTTTAAGAAGGGCAGCTTTTTTTTTTTTTTTTTCGCTTGTTTTAGAGAGAGGTCATGATCTGAAACTCTGCTGACTAAAACATGCTGCATTCCAGCAAAGAAAAGAATAGCAAAACAGAAACTAGAATAATAAACAAAAGAGCTTTTAGAATAGCCTAGTCTATATAGTGCCACAACTGAGACTAATGGAAAGCAGATTCAGGCTCCATTTGACTAAGAGTCTTGTAATGGCTGCATCTGACGGTGGTGGAAAGGCTTTCTTTAAGGAGAGGTGGAAGCTGGAAACTCAAGTAAAGAGTCTTAACTGCCAGTTGTCAGATACTCTCCAGGGAGGTATTGGGCAGTGCCAGATGCAAATCGGAGATGCATGGGAGTCTCTTAAACACACCATGAAGCATCCCAGCTTCCTCCACACACGACTCCAATCCAAGTCAACAGGATGGGCCCCAGGCACTGAATCACACTGGATTAATCAAGGTGTTCTGTCGCTGTTTTAAAAGAGAAAAGTAAATGGACTATGAACTGATTGTCCACAAAGTGAACTGTGAAGAAAATCATGAGACACACAGTTGACTAGATTCTAGATCTCTATAAGCAGCTGTTAGATTAATTCTTCCTTTCCTTAGTGCATTCAGGCTCGAGGAGGAGGTTAGAATGTTGTTTGTTGGATCAAGAAGTTACTAGAAGGAGGGTGGTAGGCAAAATTCTAAAAATGACCTCCCCAAAATTCCTGTTCCCTGATTATTCAATCAAACAGTAACCTAGGCACTGCTGTGAACAGATTTTACAGTTGCAGTTAAATTCCCAAACCAGCTGACATTAAAATTTGAACATTTTTCTACATAGAGCTAGCCTAAACACATTAGCCTTTAAAAGCATAAAGTTTTCCTCAGCTGGTGAAAGAAGAGAAAGGCATAAAGGGAAGTCAGAGAGATCTGAAACATGAGAAGGACTCAATGCACTATTCCTGCTTTGAGGCCGGAAGGAGCCACATGGGAAGCAATGTGCACAAGCCCTGAAGAGCCAAAGGCGACCCCAGATGACAGCTCGCAAGGAAACACAGGCTTCAGGCCTACAATTGGAAGGGGCTGACTCTCAACAAGCAGCTTGGAAGGGGACTCTTCACAAGTCTTCCAGGTAAGAGCCCAGCCCAGCCAATGACTTAACTTTGGTCCCCTGAGACCTTAGTAAAGTACCTAGCCAAACCCAGCTGGACTTCTGACCTACAGAACTGTGGAATAAAAAGTGGTGCTGTTTTAAACCACTAAGTTGTAGTTATTTGTTGCAAGGCAATAGGAAAGTAATTCAAGTGTTCCCCATCAGAGAAGAGAATGATGGTTCTCCTAGTATGGGCTCTACATGAGCATCCCTGATATCCCTGATCAATTCACCCTGGTCAATATTGCAAGGTGAGTGAGTTTGTATTCTGTGCCTGAAGATTCCAAATTCTCCCTCCCATCCCCACTTGCCCAGTTCTGGTGACTCTCATGTGACTCTATTTTTTTCCCCTTCATCAGGGTTTCAGATAGGGTAAGGTATAAATAACTTAGCATGACCCTCCCAAGGAATCTGTACTTAAACAGAGATGAAAGTTAAGCTAGAGAGTTGGAGTTTAAGAGGGGAGAGGAGTCATCATTTTCCTAGCACCCTTGGAAACACAAAACATCTGCAGACTTGAATACATGACTGGCACAGGCAATAACTCTATCTCCATGCAAATGACACATGAAGAAGAAATAAGGTTTAACCTGGCAGCCAATAACAGACAGACAATAAAAATCTAGGCAGGCCATATCCCAATATCACCCTTCAGCATCTTAGGTGTCAAATTTGTCACATGTTAACTTTAAATGCTTTTAAGTGAAATAGGCAGAAAGAGCCAAAGTAGGGGAGGTAATATGCAGGGGAAAAAATAGCCTCTTAATTAGATTCCTTTCATTCAACAGACTTACCCTATTTCACCCTATTAACTTCATTGATTTTACGTTTAGAAAAGAAACAAAGACCCCCAAATATCTAAAATATTTTGGACTTGAATAAAAAAAAAAGAAAGATCAAACTGCAGAGAAAAATATATCCAAAGGGAAGACTGATTGTTTTTCCCATAGTCTACGCGAAATCCATTATCATTAACTTGAGGAAAGGCTCCAAGAATGAGACACTTTCTGAAACCTTCATGATGTCCACTGGATTGTGTTTGCCAGTACTCCAGATGAGTGCACATTATCAGCTGTCTTACCTTAAAAAAAAGTCCTCATATGTTTTCATACTTTAAGGAAGAAAAAGAATATGGTACAATACCTATTTATTCATTAGTTAATTAATTCATTCAATACATACATGCTAAGCAGCACTGGATGCCTACCGTCAGTCCTCTGTGAGGGATCTTTGTTAGATGGAGAAATAAATTTAGAACCAGCCTTGACCTACAACTTTTGGATTTTACAACCAGTCAACTATTGGACTTTACAACCTGAAATAGAAGGCTTGTGAAGAACACAAGTTTTTGTCATCAAAATACCTATGTTCAAGCTGTGACACATCCAGGGACAAGTGACTTGGACACTCTAAGATTCCACATTTATAACATGGGGCAATAATACTAAGCAGTACATAGAATTCCTGTGCAGATAAATGAGATGATACACACAATATACTCAGCATAGTGCCAGGTAAATATTAAAGGCTCAAGCAATATTAACTATTGGGAGTATAATAATTATTTTATTAATGAAAAATAGAGTTCCTCTGGCTGATATGGACCTGTATGAGGTTTGGTAACAGCACCTACTGGCATCAGCACAGCCCTCCTGAACTGGAGCATGTCTTCAGCCAAGTATTTTCCCACATTTTTAAAAGTTCCTAACCACTTTCATCAAATGCATGGATAACTTTAGGCAGAAAAGGAAATTAATTTTTTATAATCCAGTTTCAAATGGATCTCAACAGGCTAGGGTGATGAACTGAATCTTATTAGATGTCATTTCTGTGAAGATAAATGTAAATCCTACACTTGAATCTAAACAGTCAATTGCACAAAGAAGCTGGAGTATGAATATGACTGAGCACAAGTTTTAGGGGCCAAAGAGCTCATTATGGAATGTGACTGTCACCTTCAATGGCACCAATGGAAACATGATATTGAAAATAGGTAAAGAATTTTTCTGTTTTATTTTTAGCTAACATTTATTTGACCACATATGATGTAGAGTTGTCTCTTGGTATCTGTAGGAGGTTGGTTCTAGGACCCCTAAGGATACCAAAATCCTAAGATGCTGAAGTCCCTTAAATAAAAGGACATAGCATTTGCATATAATCTATTTATATACTCCCATATACTTTAAGTCATTGCTAGATTACTTATAATTCATAATACAATGTAAGTGCTATGTAAATATTTGTTATAATATATTGTTTTTATTCTTGAATTATTCTTGTTTTTTTCTGAATATTTTAAATGCACAGTTAGTTGAATCCATGGATCTGAAATCCTTAGATACAAAAGGCCTACTGTATTGTGTTAAAATTTGAGCATCACACTTTAAGAATGAAATAAACAAGTTGTAACATTCAGAAAAAGATATTTAGGGTTGAAGAAACATCAGGTTATACACTTACAGGAAGAATCAGTAGAGGAGACAGAATGTGAACTGGATTTGTGAGATTGGATAGAAAAACTGGAAAAATGTCTTAGCAATAGGGGTAAATAAAGTGTACTCTGCAGACTGTAAGTTTGTCTAGTTGGAGTAGATATTTAAAAAGTAATTATATATATATAATAAATATTATTTTCTGTGGATATGCAATTGGTCATGCCTATAACACTTTCTGCCCCATCCCTAGACCCACTGAGATCACAAAACAACTAATGATTTGTGAACCAACACATGTGGCAACTCACTGAGTAATAAAAAGGAGGGAATCTTGTTGTTCTGGGAAAGGAAGAATCATTGTGTCATGCAATCCTACCTAAGTTGGTGTTTCATGAAGCAGAATCCCCTTCCCTCAGGTGGGCTGGTAATGAAAGGAACATTCATTGGTAATCCTAGATCTGCCTCTTTTCCACCAGGTTTCTTCCTAATCACATGAGATGATTGATCAGAGGTTTTTCGGGGCCTCTCATTAGACCTTTCTCACACTATTATTAATAAATGCCTGAGACCGGATAATTTCTAAAAGAAAGAGATTTAATTGACTCAGTTCTGCATGGCTGGGGAGGCCTCAGGAAACTTACAATCATGGCCAAAGGGGAAGCAAACACATCCTTCTTCACATGGCACAGCAAGGAGAAGTGCTGAGCAAGAAGGGATAAAGCCCCTTATAAAACCATCAGATCTCGTGAGAACTCACTACTATGAGAACAGCATGAAGGTAACTGACCCCATGATTAAATTATCTCCCACCAGGTTTTCCCATGACATGTGGGGATTTTGGGAACTACAATTTAAGATGAATTTTGGGTGGGGACACAACTAAACCATATCAGCCTTTTATATGGATTCATGTATATCCAAGGCAAACCCAAGATAACACTGTAAGATCATGATTGTCGATTAGGATCTGCAGTGCTTTTCTAAGCTCCCTTAACCCTTTTATAATTTGCTCCCTTTCCCCTTGTTATAGAAACAAACACAGACTGTGTTGCACGTACTTTCTTTGGTTCTCCAAGGTCCTCAGTTTTAGCAGGACATACCCTTTCTTCCTAGGCAGTTCCTGGACCTATCCTGGCTTCTGTCCCTTTGTCAGAAGTGACTTGTCCTGATAAAATATTTACAATGAAGTGAATGTTAAAAGCTAATCCATGACTAAGGTGATCACAGCGAAATAATAGCTTAATGTATTTTGCAACTTAGTTTCATCTAAGTCTGAAGAGTCTTTCATCCAAAACCCACACTGGGAAGCACTGCTCCATCCCCTATTAAAATGCATCCCTGAGTTTGGACTCTCATTCTTTTGGCCCTTATATCTCTAGGCACATGAAAAGTCAAAGCCTTCCAGCCTTTATCCAAATCATAACGTAAAACAGGGCTCTCACACAGTTTTGGCTTTAGACGAGTATAGAATAGTCAGAAACATAGCTGAAGCTATAAACTCTAGGCTTAAACTTGTCAGGAAATGTTCAATTGTTTTAATCAGGCCATACCAAGAGGAAAAGAAAGATCACATGACCAAACAGATAAACAAAAATGTCAAACCAGAGAGCCAAGGGGTACTAAAAACAGAAGCTGAGATTTTTGCAAAGCTCATAAGCTCACCTTATGGAGCAAAGCCTATCAAAACAGATGACACCCACATAAACCCCCACATAAAGGAGCAGAAAACTAAGTTAAGCCAAGACTATGAATGGGCACTTAGGGACTCCTGGGCCTCATGAAAGGCAGAAGTCAGGCTGGTTTTCCCAGCTGCCTACCAGAAAGAGTAGTATTTCGGCTAAGTTCAAAAAGTCAGTCCAGACTTTTCTCCTCTCCCAGTAAGAAAGACTCTGCAGCAAACATTAAATATTTACCCTGAGCCCTGCCCTGCTTCTTTTTTGAGAGTCACTTTGTAAATAAAACAACTCTAGTATCTGAAAGCTTAGAAGGACTAGGAGGATGCTAATTGCATGAGATGCTCATACAGGGCACTGAAGCCTTCTTCCAGCAACCCCTGAGGGTATCCTGCAATTGCTGGGAGGGATTAGAGGACAGTCCTGTACACTTCTGCATCATTCTTGATATAACATTAACAACATACACACATCATTTCCAACAACAATAGTACAATAACATCAGCTGGAGAAAACATCACATCCAACGGCAATACAACCTACCACCAAAAAAAGTGGCTAATACTTAATATGTGCCCAGCACCGTTTTGCTCCTGTTAAATGTGACATCTTATTTAAACTCCACAAGAATTCCATTTTGCAGGTGATAAAACTGAGGCACAGAAAGAGAAAAAATGACTAATAAATAAAGGATCCAGCACTATGCTTAGCCACAGAACTCTACTGGCTCCCTAAGACCCATACAAGTTGATTCCAGTACAAACCCCTTCTTGTGGCCTCTTTCTCTAAACCATACTTCCTCTTCTCCGATATTCCATGTTCCCCTAATGTCCCCTTTCTCCCCCAGCATTTCAGGACATTTCCTTGAGCCCTCCTACCATTTATTTGCCCTAAGTGACATCAGATTGTCCTGCAATGCTTGACCTTATTTTCAGATACATTAGGAAAGTGTCTATAAATCATCTGACCTCTACCCACCCAGTCCCTAATCTGCCTTGCCTGTGGTGACCCTGTTCTGCCACCACAAGCCACATCCCACACCTTCTTCTCACTCATTACTCCAAATGGTAGCCTCCCCTCTGGATGATAAATGTGTTTCTGTTCACCATGCCTATTTCTGCACACCAGCTTTGCCCGCTTCTCACAGCTTATTAACCCCCTGTGTATACCACAATGGCCACGCCAACATGGCCTGCATTATCCAGGGTACTCTCTTGTAACCTATTGCTACACCTTTTTATCCAGCTGCAGTCCTTCTCACAGCTCCATCTTACTCCAGTGTAATCACAGTCTATGTTTACTTGACCCTGACATTGCTCAGTTAATTAAAATTTCCACCTAATGTATTTTTAATTGAGATATGGCGCCACCATCCTATTTATGGTGAAAAAATATTTGTAAAAGATGACACACTATGCTAGTGCAATTATGGTGAAACAGTTAGGATTTAAAAAATGATATAGCCTTCTGGATTGTGCATGTAAGTCAAGTCTTAGTAAAATCAACACTATGTAAATTTGTGTCTGTAAATAATTTCCTATTAAAATTCATACTATTTTACTTGATAATTTGATTTTCATTATTTCATACTAAGCAAATAATCAGACAATCCACTGAAGGGCTGACCCTTCTCCTCTATACCCATCCAAATCTACACATTTATTAAGACTCAGATTTTCTCCACCCCTGAGAAACTTTATGGCCATAATGAGCTCTCTCTCCTCTGAATTCCTAATATGCTTAGTGTCTTTGCATCTTATGTCTGGCATTAGTGGTAATTAATTTATTCAAATTTAACAAGCTTTTATGATACTCACAATGAATTGGGAGTTATGTTAACACTGGAGAGACAGAGGAAGACAGACACAACCTGTGATATTGACAGGTCATCTGCTAGCATTTCTCCTAAACTGGGCTGGGGTTCCTTTGAAGGTAAGGACCAAAGCCTATTTATTTTTATATTTGAAGTACCTAACACAAAACAGAAAAAATTATAGCAGATACTGAGCGAATTAATAAACGTTTTAGTGCTTCATTTAATGAACAAAGCTTGGTGCAGTGGCTCATGCCTGTAATCCCAGCACTTTGGGAAGTCGAGGTGGGCATATCATTTGAGGTCAAGAGTTTGAGACCAGCCTTACCAACATGGTGAAACCCCGTCTCTACTAAAAATACAAAAATTAGCCTGGCGTGGTGGCATGAGCCTGTAATCCCAGCTACTTGGAAGGCTGAGGCATGAGGATCGCTTGAACCTGGAAGGTGGAGGTTGCAGTTAGCCAATATCATGTCACTGTAGTCCAGCCTGGGTGACAAAGCCAGACTCTGTCTCAGAAAACAAACAAACAACAAAAAAGTCACTTAATGATACAATGTGGTATTATCAATTTCAAAATCCTTAATCTAAAATGTTTCTTATGGTAGGCTAACATCAACTGAGACTGTCTTGACCTCAAATAGATAGTTTGACCTTGACTGATAGACAATTTGGGATAAACTTAATTTTCAGGGTGAATATTAACTAGTTCATACCTCCTCTAATATCTAAAACAAAAACAAAGTACCCCTCAAAAATTTTTTGGCTAGGAAAAATGTTTTCAGAGTATATTTATGTATTTTTGGAAAATATATTTCTATACCATTAAACTTCAAATAATGAAATAGGAATACTTATTAAGGGCCTGTGGCAATGTTATCTGCATTTTATAGATGAGGTTGCTGAGACTTTGAGAGGTCAACAGGTGCTAAAACTAGTAAGTAGTGAATCACACATTTATTCCAGGTCTCCTCAGAGTGCACTGTTCTGTTTCCCTAATATCCATATGGAAGTGCTTTAGAAGTAGATGTTCTTAGGGGAAATTCTGTGTACCTCAAAATGAAAGTCATTCAATGATGAGAAAGAGAAAGAGGTCTTGTTAGTAGATTCTGCCCATGTTCACTCCTCCTTCATCAATCACATCACATTTGCTTTTTCTAACGTATATTTTGCCTGTGTTTTCTTACTTAGGTCACTGTGCTCATTTTTACTTTGAAAAATGCCTATGAGTGGTGAGGATCAGCCGCAAGAAAGGTATGTGCATGGAACATGGGCCTTCCAAGGTACCTGGACTCTTTAAAGATCCCAGTAGAAAATAGGGTTCCAGTAGGAAACAAAGGTCAGACTCAGATTAGAATAATTCAAGGAGAATTTAATAAAGAGATTGTTTAAAAATCATATGTTTCCTTAGTACATGAGATTTTTTTTTTTGTAAGTAGCTGTTACTGCCCTTAGAGTTGAAGGGACAAGGAGAAGTAGAAGATGCAGGAAGAAGTGTAAGCTCCCCGTAAGAACAGCAGCAGAGCCAGCCCAAAATGACTTCAAGGAGGTGGAGTCTGAGGAATCGACATGCTGGCCTCACTCTCTTTCCGCCCTCTGATTCCCTGCCAGGGATTCCCCATGGGTCAAAGCCAATGGGATGCTTCCTCCTGAGCCCACAGGAGCCTGCTGATATAATTCAGAGAGGGCAGCCTCTCCAGGCGAAGAACAGTAAAAAAGTGAAGAATGGATCATATGGAACAAGTTTGAAGTATCTGGCACAAGTAGTGAGAGTCATCCCAAAGTTAGTCAAAGGTTGGTACTACAAAGCAAAGTCTACTCAAAATGAGAAACGTCTCATATATATAGAATATCCTAAAAAATGTTTATGCATTTTGTTAGTAGGATATTATTAGCATGAAGGCTGAAATGATATTTCCAATTTCTTCATTATTAAAAGAGTAAAGTATGCTCAACATCATGAAGCAGGCATTGTCAACAATGGTATCTACAAGAGCAGCATATATTTTGTATTATTAAGATCTTGAAAGAGCTTGCATTTTGTTGGAGGACTTTGTAGCGTGTGTATAGATGCAGGGCCACAAAGTGTGATGAGAACAGCACATCAGACCTTGGTGGTGGAAAACCAGCTGTCACATCATGGACTTCAGAATCCTCACCAATGAAATAATATCTGCTCTACTCACCCAGAGAGTATGATTATAATGGACACATGAAAATCCCTAATAAATCACAAAAGGTTGCATACCGTATACCTTTCTATATGTCTCTTTATGCACGTATGTGAGAGCTTCCTAGTAAACTGAAAGTTTCTTTGGAACAGATAGTGCTTATTTTCCAGAGACCCCACTACACAGCCTGGCATATAGTAGATGCTCAATCAATTGTTTCGTGATACAGATACAGGTCAGCACTTTCTCAGTATTTAATGAGATTCAGTCAAGCCATCCTCCATAATAGTGATTTTACATGAAGAAACAAGACACAGAGTAAGGGAATTTCCACAAAATATGATTGTTATTAGTGTATGTCAAAGCATGTTACAAAGCAAATGCTTTGTGGAAAATTCATCAGAAAGGAAGAGTTATCGGAGGGGCAGGTGTGTGGACCAGAAAAGAGAGTATATATGTCCAGTTCCCAGGCACTCCTAGCAGAGCCACAGGTACAGGTATAGGTCTGCCCTAAGCCCAGCCTGTCTCCAGAGATCTTTTCTCTGGAAGGGAGGGCCACCCCTTCCCCAACCAGCCATGCCCTTGCAAGATATCCTGGCATTATCCCTTGCAGCCAGGGCTCTTTTGTTGCTGGCTGTTAAAAAGTGAAACCTTTTATGGTGTATATAAGCCAGAGGTGACACAATTAAATGAAACTATTTGTCATATAAAATTTACATCAGCAGGAATTAAATGTCAAATAACTTAGGATTGACAGCCTCCACTGAGTCATAAAAACTCTAAATTAGTCTTATGAAGGGTATCTCATACAGTCCCTAATAAACTGCACTCCACCTAAGACTGACTTTTCAAAGTACCGAGAGAAGAATGTCAATGGTGAGATGCCTTATTCCTCACAAAAAGTTGAATAGAGATTAAAAAGTCATCTTTTACTGACTATCCAGCTTTCTTAATGCAAAAAAAAAACAGGGTAGAGAATATGGTACACAGGAAAGTGTAGCCCTGAGAAAACTTGCACCCTCTCGTTAACCAGATTTAGCTGCATGACCTTGGACCAATCACACCCCTTCTTTTTACTCTTACATTAAACTATTTTTTTCTTAATTACTAGAATTTATTTTTAGAACAATTTTAAGTTTATGAAAGAAAATAGATAGTACAGAGTTCTTATATACCCTTCTGTTCCTCCATTCTCCCAGTTTCTCCTAGGATTAATATCTTGCATTAGTGTGGCACATATGTCACAAATGATGAACCACATTGATACATTATTATTAAAGTCCGTAGTGTTACATTAGTGCTCATTCCATGTTTATAGTCCTATGGGTTTTCACAAATGTTTAATGTCATGTATCTGCCATTACAGTATCATATACAATAGTTTCACTGCTCTAAAAAATCTGCTTGTGCAAATCCCATGCATTCATCTATTCAAGATAATACTAAATACTGGAGACACAAAGATAAATAGGACACTGCTCATTCCTAGCAGGCACTGGGAAATATATACATTAAAGGGAGTCATGGATTATGATGATCATCATAGTAGAGATCCCCAAAGCATGAAAATAAACAGTTAACATGCATTAGAATTAAATAGCACCGGCCAGAGTTAGATATTTTATATAGTTTTATGTGATTACACCCTCCCAGCCACCTATGTGGTAGATGCTATTATCACACCTTTTATATATGAGGGCCTGAGAGAGGTTCAGTGGTCTCCTCTATTGGGAACACATATGAGCTCCAGAAAAGAAGAATAGGCGATATGCAGAATAGGAGGAGCAAAAGGAATGTGAGCCCAGTAAAGTCACAGTGTATACATGTGCTCAGCTGCCTGAGTGAACCGATGTGTTTGTTTAAACAGGGCAAATAGGAGGTTGCAAGAGACAATGCTAAAGAGGACAAAAGCCAGTTCCTGCAAAGTCTTATGTGTGCTACTCAAGATTTGTTCTTTATTCTATAGACAGGGGTGCAAGGGAGGTTTAGTATGATATAGTTAGCATTTTGGAAAGATTATGCTAGAGAAGGATTTATAACAGTTTGGAAAGCTGAAGGAAAACTAATTATGAGACTCAGCTAAGTGGATGACACTTGGTGAACACAAACTATGTACCCACACTGTGCAAAGAGCTTTGTATGAAGCACCTCACTTTTTCATCTCTTCATTTGAGGCCAAGCAGGAGATGATGGGAATCTGCACTAGTGGGCATGGGGATGATGACAGATATTTTAGAGATGTCAAGGAGATGTAAAGGGGTAAAGCTTGGAGACCATTTAGAGGTTCGGTCAGAAAAAATGACAGAAAAATGTTTGGTCTGATTTCTCACTTAAGTAGGGAGATTGCAGATGATCTCATGTATTGAGAATAGTAATAAAGGAAAATTATCGGGCGCATAGCAAAAGTCAGAGCATTCAGATTTAGTTGTGCTGCCATTGACTTGCCTGTTGATTACCAGGCAGTGATTGAATACTCAAGTCTATTGCATGGCAGAGATGAGGTTAAACACACACACACACACACACACACGCGCGCACACACACTTAGAAATGATCAGCACATACGAGTGGCATCAAGATAACTAGGAGAAGATAAAACCTGTCCACGGAGAGAACATGCAGAAGGAGAAGAGAAGTGGGCTGAAAGATGAGTCCTGCCAAGGATGGAATTCACAAGTGAAAAGTCATGAGGGATTTCTGGGGTATGAGAAAGAATCACAAAGGTGATAATTAGAGAGGAATAATTAGAGAGATAAGAGGAGAAACAGAAGGGGAAGAGAATCATAGAAATTAAGAAAGGAGAAAGCTGCACAAATAAAGGAGTGGTTGACAGTGCCAAATGCCTCAGGGAGGTCAAATATGATGAGGGCTGAAAGGAGTCTATTAGATTTGGCATTCGGAGGTTACTGATGACCCTGTTAGAACAGCTTCACTTGAGTGGTAAGTACAGAAGCCAGATGGTAGAGTGATGAAGAGTGAGTGAATGATGTGGAAGTACAGACAGCATGTGTAGATTATGCCTTCAAGGAATTGGACTGTGAAGGAGGGAAGAAGATTGAAAACAATACTGGGATAGACAGAGGATTTCTTTCTAAGATGGGACATTTAGGTCTATTTATCAATCATAAGAAAGCAGCCAATGCAAAAGCAGGATTGAAAAGAGTAAAGAAAGGAAAAACTTGATGGAGCAAGGTCTTGAAGAGTGAAAGGGTGAATGAGACGAGAAAGAGGAATAATTCTTCTTTGAAAATTTAAGAAAGATAGAAATCTAAGCTCTGCTTACACAAGGACTGAATCAGATGTGTGAGACACATCTGGAGGATGCAGGTGAGGGGCACGGAGCTGCTGGGAGTCTCTTTGCAGGACTATCCAGCCTCAGAGAAAGAGCTCTTCCTAAATGAAAATTGAATGGTGGGAAAGAAAGTTGATGGGCAGGAAGAAATATTTGGTGTACAATGCACTGTCTGTCATTTGAATCGTATCTAGTGTAGACCACAAGAGTGTATGCCTAAGTTTTAGGATAAAAAGCTAGAAAAAGAAGGTAGAAATAAAAGTAAGGCAGAGCTCTGCTGAAGTCTTATGAGACATAAAGAGTCCAGACATGGGGCAGCTTTAGTGTTGCCCAGGTTCAGCTGCAAAGGACTTAGCCAGACGTAGTGACCTCAGTTCTGGGCATTAGTCTCAAGAATAAGCGTGGAATGTGTTAGATATGCCACATTCAGAGATGGTGAGAGATTGGCTGGAACATCTCAGGCTCCAGTCTAGTCTCTCCTAGAAACAAGATGTCCTTCAATGCTTCAGCCCAGTGGTCCTCTTGTTCCCAGGATATAAAGCCCAGTGTAGGCTGCTTTCCTGGGTCCCTCAGATGTGGTGCAATTGAGTTATGTACAGTGGAGACTCCATCCACTCCAAGCAGCTTTCCTGAGCCTCTGGGGATCAGCTTGCAATATCTGGGGATCAAGCTTTTGCCTATATTCTGCCTTGCTGCCTAAATCCAACTTATGTACCATGTCATGTGCAGTTAAATCCAACTTATGTACCATGTCATGTGCAGTGGGTGTTCTGTCTCATTGGATTAAGACAAATTGATAACCTTTGCACACTGAGCCTGCTTCACATTACTATCTTTCTCCTCCAATATGTGAGGAGTTGGGATTTTATGCCATGACCTCAGTTGTATCAGTCTAACCACAGACAGAAAAATAAGGATAAGCCCTTAGAAGTCGTCGCATGGAGAAAATTTCTGCCCAGGGTGTTGGGCAACATGAACTCTAAGATTCCTTCAATCTCTGATTGCCTGGTCTACAGGGAACCCCACTCCCCATCAACTAAGTGTAAAATCCCTGAACTGGTGAAACACATTCTATTCCATTACCTATAAGCCTCATTCAGTGTACATAGGCAATGCTCAGTAAATTCACATTTCTGGGTGAGCAAAACTTTTTAGAATCTCCTGGGCTTGCAGATACTAAAGCCAGCTCACAATCAGAGGGAATCTGCACACCACATACATTTTTAACAGAAGAATGTTCCCTCCAGCTCCTTCATCTGCCTCAGCCTGCAAAGACTTGAATTCATCAGGATATTGAGCTGATGCTGCCCCTGTGGCTTGCTGTAAAAAGGCACATCACTAATGCCACAAAGGCACTCCCTTTCCCTCCTAGACTGTATAGCATTTTGTAACAATAAATATTGCTAAAAGAACAAAAATCCCATTGACATATCCATGGTTGACAAGGCCTTGATTTGTGTCTGTTGACGCTGGGCCCCTGACTCCCTTGTCATTAATTACACATCAATGACACATTTGCTTGTGTAATGGAGAGAGTAAGGGAAGGGAAAGGAGAGGCTGCATCTTAACAACCTTGGCATGCCTGCCTCTGGGAGCCCTCGGAGCCTGTTCAGGGGCAATTAAAAATACAAACACTGCAACAGGCTTGCCTAGACTAACAAAGAAAATGAGTTTTCTTCTCCAAACGAAGGAAATTGCTGATGTTGTGTATTCAGCATGCTTACAAGGAGGGTAAGGGAAATAAACAGCTGTCTGAGGAAGTAAGAATTTGCATTATTAATATCATCATGATAATTTACATGTCCTCTGTGCCTTAAAGTTTATGGGGTATTTTTTAATCAAAGATTTTATTTGATCTTCTCTATTGTGGCAGGAAATATTTTTTGTCTTAGACACAGTGCCTAAGTCAGTGCCATGCACACAGCAGACATTCTATAAACATTTAGTGAATAAATCCATAAATGGACTAATACAAGAATGTTAAAGTAAGACCTGCTTCATCACTGTGTTCATATTTCAGGTGAACGAACTGAAGTGCAGAACATTTTAGGACTTTGCTCAGAGTCCCGGGACTGATAGGAGGCAGTGTCAGGACCCAGTTCTAGGTTATATTCTTCCTGGGCCCCGGTACTCTCCCTCACGCTCTCTTGCGAGCTACTTTTACGTGGATGTGACCATTAAGAATCCACTTGTCACAGAACTCCCAAAATATGTACATCTATTATGTAAAAAATGAATACCTGTTACAAAACTCCTTCAGTGACTATCTCCCCATCCTGTCAGTGGTGCATTCTCTAGAAGGGTGCATACACAGCACTGAACTCTGCTGACTGCCACAGAGAGGATGGTTTGGGACAGATGCCAATCTCAGCAAATGAAGAAATGATTTCCTGCTGGCCATGGCTTATGGGGTCCTGGCTCTTTAGGAGTACCACTCGCGAGGCAATGTTCTCTCCTGAGGCTTCAAGTGGCACCAAAGCAATGGGGCTCCCACAGACTGTGAGAACGAGCACACAGGGACTGGCTTCCACCTCTGCTGATTCCTCCCTTAGCGCAGGACCCTGTAGCACACAATGCTCTGGACTTTCCCACTGCTCTGGACTTTCCCACATGGTCTTTGCCCATCAGCACTCCCAAATGTGGTCAGGATCCACTTACCCTACTGCAAAAGTCTATCAAATCGTTGTTAGCCTAGGGTTCATTTGTCCTATGGACTCAAAGGATGCTACTAGTCTCCACTCCTTAAGGTGTGGATTGTTGAATATCCATAGTCACATGAGCTCACCCTTTCTGGGACATTAGTGTCTACCCTGAACATAGAAAGATCCCCAAAAAAAAAAAAAACCCTGAATATAATGGATACATTCCTAGACCCAGAAAGTCTGAATCCCTAGTTTGACAGCTGAATTGATGTATTTATCACAATCTTCCCACTGGAGGTTAACACTGGATATCTAGACACAATGTCACATGCCATACAACTAACCAAAATCCACTGTCATAGAAGAGATTTCATTGTTGGCTTCTAACAAGCTCTTGCAATTGAAAGAAGGGGACTGTTCTTACAGAACTGCTTAACATTAGCCACGTCCCTGGATCATTCCAGCTGTCCCAGTTTCCCCTCAAGTCTCCAAAGCACTCTCCTACTTCTGATGCCTTGTCATTCCAGCATGCTTTCCCCTTCTGGTAACAGCATCTTGGTTTTACCAGGGAGCCCTTCCCCTTTCACAGTTCAGCATGCTTGGATGGAGCTTAACCCGTGCCTTAGAGGTCTACAGAGAAGTGTGTGACCAATCAGAATTTTCCATCCTGTGGCCCAGTGACTGCATCAGAGATGGACGTGTCACCCCAGGTTAGTTAAATCAAACTCAATCCCTGGATACTTAGCAGAACTCTCGAGAAAGACTAAGTCATATTCATTTGGGTAAAGAAGAAGTCTGGAACTCCTAGTGATTATATTACCATTGAGAGGGAAGAGTCTGATTGAAAATTAAATCAAAGTAAAATAAAGCAGAGCCAAACATGGAGAAATAGAATCCTAATGTTGAGGAATTCTTTAACCCAATTTTATAATGCCAGTAGATGACTCAAGAATGGCTAAATCCACAGTATGGAACAGAAGCTACACATATTTCACAATGTGGTTAATATAATTTTATTCAGCAAACTATATATTCCATAGCTGTCTGTCCATCTTTCTAATACAGTAGTTATTCGACACATGTGGCTATTAAGCACTTAAAGTGTGGCTAATCCAAATTAAAATGTGTTGCAACAGTAAAATGCACCCTAAATTTTAGAGGTATTGATGTGAAAAAAGAATACGAAATGGTTCACTCATAATTTTCTATTGACAACAGGTCAAAATATTTTTATTATTTTGAGTTAAATGTAATATATCATTAAAATCTGTGCCACTGTTTTCTTTTTTCATTTAATGTGACTACTAGAAATTTTTAAATTATTTATGTGACTTGCATTGTATTTTTATTGAACAGTGCTATTTTATGGAATGGTGATTTTGATATATTCATTTCCAGTTAGTTATCTAAATACACCTTGATAATTATTAGACATTTGGTAAGAATATAGTAACTATATAATTTGTCACTAAAACCAGTTACTTTGAAAGTGAAAGAAGATGCCATAAATGATTATGCCAGGACAACAGTTATATACCAGACTGTCATGGGTAAACTAAGATGTCTAGTGTCAGCAGGCTAAGATTCTTCTCCTATAATTCAGATTCTCCTGATCCTCTATTGCAAGCCCCACACAATTAAATCTATGCTAGTCTATGTTGGCAGATTGCTTCTGGAAATTCTCTATTGCTTATGCAATTATTTAAATTTGCTTTCCAAATCTTTTATTGGTTATGTTGTTAATAGTCTGTTTCTTATATCTAATTATTATTTATTAATTTGAAAAATATAAAGTAAGTTCATGTGATGTTTCAGACACTGGATGTCCATTCTTTCTGTGGTCATGGTGCTGGCTCTGTCTTATCTTTCTGCATATGAACGCCATGTGTACTAGTTTCTTCCGTGCATTGTTGGTACAGAGTCACTCTTCCATAATGGAACTTTCACAAAGCTTTTTGGACTAAAAAACATTGCCCCTTGGAGTAGAAATATAGACATTATGACATTTTCTGGATAACACCACTAAACATCCTCTAACAGCAGTATCTAAGTAGTGCCAACTCTCTGTCATGCCATGGAGGTTCTACTTGCATTCTCATACACAGTTCTTGATCTACATAGACCTGAAACACCCACAAATAAGGAAATATAAAAGATGGATTTTCCAATCCCCAATGCTATATTAAAAAGTGCTATAACATAAACAGCACTGCTGGAGTCTTTGGCAGGTTCCCACTTACTTGGAGAAAATGACCTAAGTCCAGAAAAGTACAGCTTTACCTCACAGAGGAGTACAGAAAGATTAAGTGTAGTAAAAGCATCAATACAATTGTTGAGATTGCTCACCCAACAATCAACAACTTTTGGCAGACACGCTCCTAATACAGTGTGGGAGACTGTTCCAGGCCAAAAATACGAAGTAACTGTCTATTTTATTAAAGCAAAAATAATAATAATAATTTGGGAATACACAAATCCTACCATTGCTACACTAAAGTATTTAAACTTCCTCTAGTGAAATAATGTGAGACAATGGTAATCTCCACTAGCTACTCTAATTCTAGTCTGATAATCTAGCCTGGTATTACTTAAACATGGTCTCAGAGTGCCACAAATTCTAACACATACATTTTAAATTTCTGTTTTTGCAAATAACTGCCTCAATCAAGTTGGTTTTATGTGATCACCAAATATGATCATCAAAAGTACAATTATAATTGACATCCTGATAGATACATATGGAAGAATTCAGGTATGTTTAAATGTAATATATATATATATATACACACACACTTACATTCCACATCTTTCCATTATATTAATTCCAAATTTTCTTACTGTTTTATAGGGAAGATTGTTTTACATGTGTCACTGAAAGATGATTTCCATAAAATAAGACATTAGTGTCTGAAGTTATTTACTAAACTAATTGTATTTAATACCTGTTGCTACACAACAAATTACCCCAAAAGTCAGCAGCTTAAAACAACACACATTTCTTATCTCACTGTTTCTGTTGTTTGGGAGTCTAGGCCCAGCACAGCTGGGTCTTTGGCTTCAGGGTCTCTTTCAGGTGGCAATCAGTTGTCACTTGGGCTGCAATCATAGCAAGGCTCAACTGGGGAAGGAGCTACTTTCAAGATCATGTCACTATTAGAAAGAGACAGTTCTTCATGGGCTGCCGGACTGATGATCTGGGTTGCCAGATGGCAGTTGGCTGGCAGCCAATCCCCCAGTCCCTTGCCATGTGCACCACTTCAAAATGGCAGCCTGGTCCACCAAAGTAGACAAAGCAGAGATGCATTAGAGATAGTTTGTTAGCAAGATGAAAGTTACCAACTACTGTAACCAACCACAGAAGTGACATCTCATAATCTTTGCTGTATTCTATCAAGAGCAAGCCACCAGGTCCAATCCATAATCCAGGAGAGGAGATTATGCAATGGTGTGAACGCCAATAGGAGTGGATGTTAAGGATCCTCTTAGAAGTCTCCCCATTATAGGAATTTTTCTATCAACACTATGAAATTAAACATGCTGGGTGCAATTTTTAATTGCTGTGGCTAATGAAACACTAACAGAACAGAACTGTTTTAATGTGAAAAGAAGGTGTTTGAGCCAAATGGAGAACTGATGTACTTTATAAACCAAGGTTTAAGTAGCTCAGACACAGGCAAATAGGAGAATTAAATCTTTGCACACCACAGTAGAAACATCTTCCCAAGTGCATAATATCCAACAACCCGAACTACAGCCATCGGTGCCATTTTCACCTTTAAGTCATAGATTAGTTTCAGAAAAATGTTGTCAGCCATATTCAAATAATAGTATTTTTCTGAATGTTATTAAAATAGCAGTTGAATTGTTTGTATAAAATTTATGCATTTTTTCCATTTAACAGTTCTTTTAGAGTCAAGAGCCACAAGCACAAGAAGTTTGTACTCAGAGTATAATAGTACTACAATAGGAACAGTGTGGCACATTACTGGAGCTTGAGAAACACAGCATTCAGCTTATGGTTTTTAACTTTTATTTCAGGTTCAGGGGTATAGATGCAGTTTTGTTATACAGGTAAGCTGCATGTCACAGGAGTTTGGTGTACAGATTATTTTGCCACCCAGGTAATAAGCATAGTACCGGATGGGTAGTTTTTTAAATCCTCTCCCTCTTCCCATCTTTCACTCTCAAGTAGGACCCAGTGTCTGTTGTTTCCCTCTCAGTGCCCATGTGTTCTCATTGTTTAACTCCCACTTATAAGTAAGAACATGTGGCATTCAGTTTTCTGTCTGCATTGGTTTGCTTAGGATAATGGCCCCCAGCTCCATCCATGTTGCTTCAAAGGACATGATCTTATTCTTGTTTATGGCTGCATAGTATTCTACGACGTATCAGTACCATATTTTCTATCCAATCTACTGTTGGGCATTTAGCTATGTCTTTGCTATTTTGAATAGTGCTGAGATGAACATATATATGCATGTGTCTTTATGGTAGAACGGTTTATATTCCTTTGGGTATTCACCCAATAATGGGATTTCTGGGTTGAATGGTAATTCTGTTTTAAGTTACTTGAGGAATTGCCACACTGATTTCAACAATGATTGAACTAACTTAGATTCCCACCAGCAGTGTGTAAGTATTCCCTTTTCTCTGCAACCTAGGCAGCATCTGTTATTTTTTGACTTTTTAGTAATAGACATTCTGGGGGTGTGAAATGGTATCTCATTGTGGTTTTGATTTGCATTTCTCTACTAGTAAGAGATGTTGAGCATGTTTTCATATGCTTGTTGGTGGCATGTATCTCTTCTATCTAGCTTGTTTAAAAGGCCAGATGCCTTAGCATTGAGAAGAGCCTACGTCTCAGGAATCTGAAAGGTAACCAATTAGCATTTGAGTATTTCATAAACTTCATTTCAGTAATAATATATTGAGATATTAAACTAAAATGTCCCCCATTTTTTTATGACTATCATTGCCCTGTTTTTGTTTAGGGGTTAGGGGAGGCAGGAGCCAAATGAAAATAAAGAGATTGTTGCTTGGCACTGAGTTTTAAATAGGGTTTTTAAAAATCTAGGGTGAAACAATAATCCTAACAGCCTAGCCAAGCCTTGTTAACTTATCCTAACATTTTTCCCTGTGTTGAGGATGGAGAGAATGGACAGTAAGCCCGATTACTCAGGAAGGAGGAGACAGTTTCACTGCTGGGAAAAAGTAGAAGAGAGACTCAGAAGGGCAAGTATGAGGCTAAAGTTCAGTGGCATTCTCTCTCTCTCTCTGTGTGTGTGTGTGTGTATGTGTGTGTGTGTGTGTGTGTATGCAACAAAACCTCAGGGTGGGGAGAGAAACATGGCAGGGAGTAGAAACCTCCACATCAAGAGGGAATCCATGAACCCTGAGGTGGTCCCCCACGATGTCAGCGATGTGCTGCCTCTGGCAACTGGGAAATTTTTTGTGTCCGGTCGTGTCATGGGAGAGGCAGAGCTGCTGTGGCAGAAGGAGGCATTCAGACCTGAGAGGGGGGTCCCAGCAGTTCATAGGATGATGCCCCAACAGAGGCCAAGATTGTGGCAAGGAGCCAGCAGACTATGGGGTCCTAGAAATTATAGACACACTGGCAACCGCGTTTTGGCCTAGTGTTGGTAAGCCCAATAACTTCATCAGAAAGCCCACATCCATAAGGGTTTCTTAGCACACTTATTGGAACTGGCAGAAAAGGAGAGTTTTATTGTCTCTTTCTGGGGAGCTTCATTTGGTGTTTTGCAGACTTGGCATCTGGTAATATCCAGGTTCTAAGGAGAAAGAGATAGGAAAGGCACCTTGACTTCAGTCACATGAAGCCCAAAAATACTGCAACCCCACCTCATGTGGCTAAAGGGGGCTCCCCAGGAACTCCAACATTTCTACTGTGTTTTTGTCAACTAGCTGTCTTTACTCTAAAACTCTCCAAGCTTCTAAAGCCAGTGCAATATGACAAGGACGCCTAAGGTGTACCACCTAGGCAGAAGGCTTCACTTGGGAACCCAGGGATTCCTGTTTTGCAGTCCTTGGGTAGTCTGACGGGGTTCCTGACACAGATTTCTCTAATTGTGCTCATACTTTCTCTCCCCACTCTCTCTATTTTTCCTTTTTCCCTGTAGAATTGGATGAACTCAAGAATGAGTTTCACTTTCTTTCTTCAACCCTGGAAAATGGGACAGTACTCCATGCCTCTCAGCTGCCTAAAAGACCCTCTATCCCATGGGAGCCCACAGCACCAAGAGCCCAGGGTATGGGGCAGGAAGAAACCAGGGAGTCCCTTCATTCTTCTGCTTTTCTACAGTTTGTGGTCTGTGGTATGGAAGCATCTTGAGTTTTCTTCACGCTATAATAAAAGTACCACACACTGTGGTACTTTTAGATACAACAGAAATTTACTTCTTGCCATTCTAGAGGCAACGAAGTCCAAGATCAAAGTACCAGCAGATTCAGTGTCTGACAAGGGCCTGCTTCCTTGTTCATAGATGGCTGTTTTCTCATTGTGTCCTCAAATGGCAGAAAGAGAGGAAGTTTTCTGAGATTCTTTGCATGAAGCTGCTAATCCAATTCATGAGGGTTCCATCCCTATGACCAAGTCGCCTCCCAAAGGCTCACCTCCAAATACCATCACATTGTGGCTTAGGATTTCAGCCTAAGAATTTGGGGAGACATAAATATTCAGTCTACAGCAGAGAGATGTTACAACATAGTTCATCTTTTTATCCATGCCTTCCAAAATATCTAATCTCAGATTTAATATTTTCTAGATTTTTTTCATTTGGCAGCTGTTAAAGTTCCTAAAGAATATATACAAATGATATTTGGGTAAGTGAGAAACACCTCCAGATCTGTTTCCTTCCTGGTGTGCCTGGTACAAAATAGGCATTCGTAAATGTTTGCTGATTGAATAGATGACTCATGAACAGGGAAATCTCTATGCACTGAGACCCTGATGGCCTTGGGGTTTACCTAAGGCTGCTTTCTGTACAATAATGTTTGAAGTTACTGCTCTAGGCCTTTTCTCCTCATAAGGAGCCATGGATACTCTGAAGCCAATCTGTCCTAGAAATCTTAGGATTTACTTAATTGACCTTATGATGCTCTTGACACACACTGAGAATGGGAAAAATGATGGCACTAATATTGCTCAAAAGCACAATGGATTATACCTCCTTCCATTTGACTGCCTCTGTTCAGCCCCATCTTAGTTCAGCTACCTGTTGTAAACAGTACTGCCTGGGATCCAAAAGAAAGAGTTAGCACTGTCCTCAAAGGAGGCAAAAGGGGAACGCTTTTGAAGTTTCTATTTGGGGGCACTCTCCTTGCATCTTGTAGACTCTTATGAGCTTGCAATAAATACACAGAAAACAATTTTCTAAGCAAATGGGAGCAAATAAAGGATATCATCTTCAAACGGCCCACACAAAATGAAGTTATAAAAAGCTAATAAGAGAAAAGGAATTTATTCCATCATAAAGGCTCTTACCAGGTAGGCAATATGGACAATCTGTTATGGACCTGATTACAAGAGATTCGAGTCAGTGAAAAATCTCATATAAAAGGCTTCCTCTTCCCTCTGACCAGGGATTAGGATTCAATGTTAAAAGGAATCTTGTTGCTGTGGTCAGAAAGAAGAAAACTGGACTCTACATTTTAGTTCTACTATCATGTAGTAATTTTCTCAACTACTTTTATCTATCTAAAATTCAAATGTCTCGGATCCCAAACAAAACCCATCAAAAGTCCTAAGTTTGTACAAACAATTCATAGGAATGTTCCAGGTCTAAAATAAACAAAGAAATGGAGATGGTGACATTCTCTGGGACATGCTATCTCTATACACACACGCAATTGTACATTTTAGTCATATGACCATTTTCTTCTTGGCCATATTATAGAAATTCTACTAAACACACACACACACACACAAAATGTTTTACCTGTAAATGAAAAGGAATTTTTGTTTACGCCCCTGAAGTTGAAGCTTCAGTGATATAGGCCCCAAGGTGGATGCTATAAGAACAGCAGAAAAGACACAGAAACCGGGAGAGACAGAAAGAAAATGGAAATAACTGCAGAGACCATGAAGCAGAATTCAGCTCCTTTTCTTGAAGCTTAACAACTGCTTCCTCCATCCCTCCTGGAGCACCTGTTTTCCAGGAATGAAGAGCCAGGAAAAGCCTGGAGTGCTGTGATTGGAAATGAGGGAGCCAAAGGCAGATTTACCATTAAAATGTGGATTTGTTATTGCACAAGGAAAGGAAACAACACCATGTATGCTAGTGGTAGGTAGACATGTCATTACATTTTGGGCATGAAAACCAGAGGCAATACTTGCAGTGACCTTTCAAATAAAGAATCCTTATCTACCCAGGTGGACAGTAATTTTAAGCAGTTCTTAGTCTCTGCCTCAGGTGAGATTGCTGGCAGCAGACACAGTATCACATGTTTTGTTTCTCTTATCCCGAAGCTTCTCCCTACACAACATAATTAAAGGTGAAAGAATTTTTTTTTTTTTTTTTTAACACAAAAGGCCTATATTCCAAGCTTTGTAACTACTGAATCCCGTGACCTGGGATCTGGGGCTTAATCTCTGAGCCTCAGTTTTCTCAACTACAAAATAGGAATAATAGCCACTTTCTTGTGTTACTGAAACAATAAAATGGAAAATGTTCACAGCCCACTGTCTTGTCTGTTATGAGTAATTAATAAACATTCGTTGCTTTCTTCCTTCTCCTACTCAGCAAGACTAAACTCTACTCTGAGTCACTAGCATGCCAGGTAGCTCAGTCCTCTGATTTTAAGGAACTTTTTTCCCAAGGGACAACTGATGGAAAAAAGCACTGAGTTTTTGGGAGCCCCATTAACATGGGGCTAAGCTGCTGGTTTGCAAGCACTTTTAAAGTGCTTAACCCTTTATTAAAATGCATATAGATCTAAGTTAAAACCTGGCTTTCGGCCTTTCTACTCCGAGTGCCCAAAGAAATCTCTAAACAGAGTTCCAAAAGCGTGGTTCATGGTCCTCCTTGCCCTCTTTAATCTACGAATACCATTCACCCATTTTGTATGTGCCTTAGGTTTTTTTAGATACAAATCTTTCTCTAAGAGTAACTGTAATTTTAATTAGCCTTCAATCCTTAGACAAAATTCAGAAACACCTGCCACAGTGTCTGGAGTTCTATCATTAGAAATTTATTCCTTTGAATCTTGAAGGCTTTTTCATTTTTGAATATAGTCATCCAGAAATTGCAAACTCTCTGAAAGAATCTGTACTGTTTTCAGGGTTTTTGACCAGTCTGTAAGGATAAGATCTGGCCTGACTAAATGATAAATTCTCAAGACAGAAAAAGGAAAAGCCAAGTGCAGATACAGTAGACAGAAAGATAGAGCTAGAAAAGAAACTCCTTGTGCTTCTGATTAAATCCTGTCCTCTAATTCTTAGACTTTTCTATTATTCTCTAAAGGGACCCAGTTTTATTTGATATACAAAACAAAACCTTTCCCAAAATTTGCACTGTCTTATTATTCAAGGCAAAGACGGATTTCGATGCTATTTCATAGCTAAAGAGGGTGATTATTATTTATTGTCTTCATGCTGTTATTAAATACTTGTTCTGGACTTTGTTATATGTAAAGAAATAACTCAATTGCACATCTTGAAGACATGAGTTAAGAATAGTGATCAAGAACTCACCGTGGGAATGGGTCCGTAGAGGAATCTGTGACATGCCTATAGAGTTGACGAAGGGTCACCTCTTCTTCCCTAACACATGAAAAGAAAAAAAGTCCATGAAGATAAGAGTAGACCTCAGGGTAATTTCTTAATCATTTAATATACAGATGCATAGTTTTTTCCCCCAGAGCATCTGTATTTTGTCCCCTTTTGATAAAGACCTTTACTGCATATTATGCAATCTGGGGCTTGCAGATAATTAGTGGGATAAAAGTTGTGTCCCATTTTCTCCTCCTCACATCAATAGTAACCTAGCACACCAAAACTCAAATTGCAAAACTACAGTCAGTTCTGTTATAATGTAATATAGTGTTTCTAAAAATCACCATGCTATGCAAAATTATAGAAGAAAAATGACAGCGTTTAAGAAGAAAATGAGAGCACCACATTCAAAAATGTTGTCAGTGACATGTACACAAGATAGGAACCAAATAAAAATGTAGTTTTACACAAGTTAAATGGATAGGAAATATTGCAAAAAACCTGAAGTTTACTCGTGTATGTGAAGTTAGGAAGGCTGCATCTTGTAAGTTACTGCGAAATGGAGGAAGGAGGGTTAGTTGAAATCAGACACTGTGGAAAGGTCAGATGTGGAGGGATACAGCTGATAATACACACATTGTGAGTTGACAGAGCTGGTAGGTACCCACATGTTCATTTTGTGTATTCTTCCATAGCCAAGTTCCACTGAGTGCAATTTCTACATTTGTCTGGCATGCCCTATGGATGAAACCATGCATAAGAAAATGCAAAATCACGTTGTGCTCAGATCACCTCCTAATATTTCAATCATGTTGAAACAAATTTGTGTTTTCAAACAAGCATGATAGCAGAACTGACTATATCTGAAATTTTCAGGTTCTTATCTCTCACTGCCACCCTTTATTCCACTTGCAAAATAAATTTTCCTAATACAAATCTCATCCTTTGTTTAAGATCTCTTAGAAGAAGCAGACAGTTCAGATGAATGTTTCAGGTGATAAACAAGGCAGGATTTTAAAAGACAGAGACATTGCGGTTTGCTCAGTTCTCTATCAAAGTTTCCTTGCTGAAGCATACTTGAGCCTGATGTTGAAGAACAGTAGAGTTGGGAGAGAAGGCGAGGCCTAGACAAGCAGACCTAGGACCCAGAACCAAGAACAGGCTCTGTACCTACAGGAAAGAGTCTTGTTTCTAACAGGGGTCAAGGTATTACTAGCTGCTCTTGATGCTGACTTGAGGAATTTTATATTTACTAGATGTTCCTATCTACCCTTTTTAACTTGCTAAAAATACCATCTGTGAATTCACCTAAATCTTCCTTTTAAGCCTCTAGCTATCTTAAGGAATATTGTCATGCAAGAGCTGGGCAAGAGCCGAGAGCATAGTAATTGGGACATTCACTCACCATGTGTTGAATTGAGCAATTGCTGTTTGCAATGCCACCTAAGTAGAAAAAGCTAAAATCACATTCTTATGAAAATCTGGCAACTTCATGGTAAGTCTCTGTGGAGCTCAAAACCATCCTAAATCACAGAACTTTTATATTCTGTGGTTGACATCTGCTTCTGCCCTTACTAGTCTTTCTCAACTACTGGTATTCGAGGTGATGCAATTTTTGGGGGGCAGGACTGTCCTGTGCAGGGCAGGACAATCAGCATCCTTATCTAATACTTACCAAATGTCAGTCATCCACCCTAATCACTGCGAATATTCAAAATGTCTCCTTCACAAACCCAAACACTTGTGGTAGGGTTAGAGGGTTCCCTGAATGAGAACCACCCCCACTGACCTCTCTTTCAACTGTAAACTTCCTCTTCCCTGCAGATGCAGGCCTGCCCTCTGCCTGAAATTAACACTCAAGCACTTTCCATTCATTTACCATGGAGTGAACACACTATCTTGAGTAGAATAGAAGACATTGCAGCAGAGAAAAAGGAGAAGAATAGGAAAACTCTACAGGCTCGTCACCATATTACCTTACTCTTCTTTAGACAGAGTGTCACTTTATTGTCATTGCAACCTCCACCTCTCAGGTTCAAGGGATTCTCCTGCCTCAGCCTCTTGAATAGCTGGGATTACAGGTGTGTGCCACCATGCCCACCTAATTTTTGTATTTTTAGTAGAGATGGGATTTCGCTATGTTGGTCAGGCTGGTCTCGAACTCCTGACCTCAAGTGATTTACCGGTCTCAGCCTCCCAAAGTGCTGGGATTATTAGGCATGAGCCACTGTGCCCAGCCTACATTACTCTTCTTATGCATGAAATTTTAATTCATTTACGTCTCAAAACAGTCCTATAAAATTGGCCATGGTGAGAAAACTGTGACTCAGAAGTCTGTCCCTGGTCAGGCTGCTGATTTGGGATTAGAATCTGGTTGTCTTCATTTTTGCTTCCTCTTGTGTTTGCTTTGCCACCCCTCACTGCTGTTACTTGGCCCTGGGAAAAGAACCTGAACTCTTTTTCACTAGCATCTGACTTCCTTCTTCCATGTTCTGTGGACACTTGAGTTTGCCATTGATGCTGTTAACCAAATATTTCCAGCTCTCTATCTTCTGAGCACGTGGTGGTATTATACTTCCAGCCCATCTCTGGTTCTTCAAAGCAGCATTACTAGTTCTGGCCAATAAACTGTGAGCATTTAACAGCCAGTACAAGAAACTCACTCTCTTTTCCCTCTGACATAACATACTGGCAGCATTTAAGATGGTGGCTGCTCTGTCAGCATGGATCCAAAAGTCAGGAAATGTTGAGGCAGAAGCCTCAGCTGACCCAAAACGGACAGCTAGTATGAGCAAGAAAAAGCCTTTTGCTGTAATAAACCACTAAGATCTGGAAGTCGTTTGTCACTGCCATGTGACATATCCTATCCTGACTGATATGGAAATATCTGCTTCTCCCAACATTTGCCCCTGAGTTGGTTCTCAGGTATTTTGATGGAATAAAAGAACTCCTCAGATCCATCCCCTATACTACACATGCATGCACAAACACACAAACACACACACACACAGCACAGGGCCTGGATTCCTTATGAGCTAGTGCCTCTTCTGCACATCTTCCTTACTGTGATGCTTAATACCGAGCGTCAACTTGATTGGATTGAAAGATGCAAAGTATTTGTTCCTGGGTGTGTCTGTGAGGGTGTTGTCAAAGGAGATTAACATTTGAGTCAGTGGACTGGGAGAGGCAGACCCACCCTCAGTCTGGGTGGCACCATCTTATCAGCTGCCAGCATGGCCAAAATAAAAGCAGGTAAAAGTTGGAAGGACTTGACTTGCTGAGTCTTCCAGCCTTTGTCTTTCTCTCCTGCTAGATACATCCTGCTCTCAAACATCAGACTCCAACTTTTGGACGCTTTAACTTACAACAGTGATTTGCCAGTGACTCTTGGACTTTCAACCACAGACTGAAGGCTACACTGGTGACTTCCCTACTTTTGAGGTTTTGGGACTCAAATTGGTTTCTTTGCTCCTTGGCTTGCAGATGGCCTATTGTGGGACTTCATCTTGTGATCATGTGAGTCAATACTGCTAAGTTAAACTCCCCTTCATATACATCTATCCTATTAATTCTGTACTTCTAGAGGACCCTGACTAATACCCTTAGGATTTTTAAATTTGAGCCAGTTCACCTTTCACATTCTTTCTGCTTTTTTTTTTTTTGATTCTCTGTCTCCCAGGATGGAGTGCAGTGACACAATTTTGGCTCACTGAAACCTCTGCCTCCTGGGTTCAAGCAATTCTCACGCCTCAACCTCCCAAGTAGCCGGGACTACAAGCACATGCAACCACACACAGCTAATTTTTTATATTTTTAGTAGGGACGGGGTGTCGCCATGTTGCTCAGGCTGGTCTTGAACTCCTGACCTCAGATGATCCGTGCACCTTGGCCTCATAAAGTAAGCCACTGCAGCTGGCCCTCCCTTCCTTTTGAAGCATTAGTCATTCTAGACAGTAGAATTGGCCCCAGGATACCCAGTTCTTTTTGTTTCACTGCAAGCTCTTTAATGATAGGGAATGTGCCTCATATCAATTCTGCCTACCATAGAGCCTGGAGCAGAGAGAGCAAAACACAAATACTTGTTAAATAGTTAACCTTTGTAATCTAGTGCTAGGAACTAATTGGGGAGAGAAATTATATAGGCAAACTATTTTTTTCCTCCAAAAATACTGGGAAGAATGAGTAGGAATACACATGCTGAAGAAGAAATATAATACATTTGAAAAAGTTTGGAAAGTTAGAGGGAGTTATAAACATATAATCAATTATTACCACAATATAGAAGTTTTTCTTTTCTTCATAACCAAGAAAACCTTTCATTAATTACATCATGCTCCATAAGTTATACTTTATCAGCCATCAAATAAAAGACTTTTTATCTCATTCTAGATCTATGGTCAACAAAAAATTCAGCTTCTAGTTAATATCTGATGAATCCGGGATGACTCCAGAGGAGACTCGCTCAATAATCCAATAGCTCATTTCACTCTCATCCTACTCAGCTAGCCCAGACATCCACTGCAGCCAAAGTGAAATATAACATTGATCTTGCACTGCATTGTTCAGTTTCTGTGACTCTTTGGGGGTCATTTGCTAAGTGATAGATTAACACAAGTGTGATAATCACTTCGGAAGTAAACTGTCAAGTGCATGAACTACCCTAGATGCTGTGCTGAGCACCCAAGAAAATTGGCTTCTCCCTAAGGGCTGTGCTACATAATCACATTTGATAAAATTCTAAGCTATAATGGAGAAGCAGCAGTTACTGCCAAAACATGCTACCGTTCATTTCCTCTAAGATGGGGGTCTGTATACCCCAGCCTTTCAATTTAGTATGTCTTGTTTCTTTACATTTTCTGAGCCTCTCATAAACCATAACAAGAATTTAACTTGAGATTAAAATATCAGTAACAGTAGAAAAAAGGGAAAATTCTGCTAGACAAAAATGTTATATGTTTTTATATGCATTATCTTACAGGTGATATAGTGGTTAAGAGTAAGGACTCAAGAACTAATCTGCCTGACTTCAAATTCCAGCTTGCCACTCATTAGCTGAGCAAGTTATTTAACCTCTCTGTGCCTGTTTCTTCATGTGTGAAATTATCTTACACATAGATCTGTTGTGAAGATAAAATTAGTTAATTTATGAGAAATATTTAGAACAGTGCCTGCCATGTAAGTACCCCTTAAGCATAGTTGTATCTTTCTTTAGAGAGATAGAGAAGGAAATGGCGATGGAGATGCCTATGAGTATGCATATGTGTATTTGCATATACCTGCATAGACTCGATGAGACGCGTATGATCAGTAAATTTGTTTCACAAAAAGATCCTGAGAGACAGTGGGGTAAGAGGAACAGTGAGCAAATGGCAAAACCAACAATTAAACCCAGAACTTTCTTTACTCTAAAGCATATGTTTTTAAATAGCAGACACATTATCCACTTATATTTATTAGTCAAGAAATGTTTGTTGAGTGCCAACTATGTGCCAAGAATTCTGTTAGGCATGGAGCCATGAGACTCTTTTACTCACAGCCAGAGCTGGGGAAAATGATGAAAGAAAAACCCACAATGTGTTGTCTGTGTTCCTTCAATGATACTCTAACCAATAAAGTTGAACCCTTTACCACCTTCACTCTTCTGCCTCACTTAAGTAGATTCTCCCTGGGCAGCATTCTGGAAATCATTTTCTACTCTTATACCTATTTTCTTGATTCCTGTTCTCTGAGACCCTTCACCTTTGTTAGGTGAAGCAAGGCTCTCTCTGAGAGCCTTCACCTTGTTAGGAACAGCAAGCTGTTCTGATAACTCAAATAACAATTAGTCCCCCTCATGGAAGAAAACAGATTGGGAATGAGTAAGTGCCCCATAGGTAAGTTCAAACTACAGCTATATGGTGATTTCTAAACTAGATTACAAATTAGACAAAAGAGACCTCCAAATCTAAGGTAACACAATTATTCAATATGCTAAGATCAGTATTCTTGATTATTAGATCAGCTCTCATGGTGAGATTTCTTGTATTCTGGTCACAATACTAGGAGAATGCATTGGATTAAATAAAAATTTAGTGGTTACCTATTTTTAATGCTCCTTAATCAACCATGATAGTTGGCCAGCCAATTCAATACTTTACATGATGATCCATTTGAACTTGACATTGTCAGGATACTTAATGGTACTATATGTGATTCTGGTAACAAAAGAAAGGAAATTTTTTGAGATGTATGTGATACCACCTCCAACTCCTAGACAGTAGAATCAGAAAATCGATCTGATGATTGAAAGATTAGAATGTACTTTACACAGCCAAATCAGCTAACTTTAATTAAGTAACTTCATCCTTTTCCTCCAAAAAGTCCAATTGTCCAAACTTTATCCAAGCTAAATAATGCCCTATATTTTTTAAATTGATCTCCCAGGACCTCTAGGCATGACTTTATCTTTTTCCTTCTCTTCATTGGCAAGCAGTGAGGAAAAAGTTCAGGCTTACTGTGTCACTTCCTGCCTCCCATCCTCTCTTTGCTCTGCAAGGCCATTCTCCTTTTCTCACTTCCAGGCCACTGTGTGTGTCCAATCTGTAATTTTGAACTGCCGCTCTGCTTTCTTATGTAAATCATACTCACATGCCCTCTTTGTGTTTCTTCCAAAATCCAGCCTTTTTATGCATGGCTCTGACACTAAATCTGTCCCTAAAAGTCCTAACTCCCAGGGCATGGACACTGAGATACTGTTCAAATTTCTATCACAGTTTAGCTATAAATGGAAGCAGAAAAATAGGGTATTAGCTAGAGAGTAATGTGGAGACTATAACTTTTTAAAAAAGAGATGCAAGATATTTTAATATCCTTCCTGTTGGAAATGATCCAACAGAAAATAAAAAAATTAACAATGCAGGGGTACAGGGTACTTACAGGAGCAAATTCCTTACACAGGCAAGAATTTAGTAAAAGCAATCAATTATATGGCTAATTTAATCTTTACCCAAAAAAACAGAGGATTTTAAAATGAAAACTTTTGCTATCCTGTGTAATCTTTTAAGAAATTAAAATTTTTACAACAAATTTTTAAAATTTTATCAGTTTTTTTTAATGTGTTTGAACACAAAACCATTCAACCAACTTGCCCTTCAAAATGTCATAAAATGATTGATTCCAAATTGAGAAGGTCTTTTCAAATTGAAAGCTGTCTTTTGGTATTTAAAGTCAATATGGTCCACTCACCAATTTATTCAGGCATAAGTCCCTGATTGCCCTCTTTGAACAGCTTCTATAATCTCACCCAGACTCCTAACAGTTGGAAATACCTTGGTTAAAAACCTTCCAGTAGATGATTCCACAGCTTACATAAAGAGTTTTTAACTTATTGGTCATGACTTTATCTACATTTCCCATTTTATTTCTTACTATTTTTCTCTGCATATCCAAAGATTTTGGTAAACTGGATTTTCAGTGTTCCCTAACTCATGGTGTACTCTTTCTTACCATTGGAAATTCAGTTCCGCATTTCAGATTCATTCCGAATTCTACCTTCTCCATAAAGCCTGATTCCCCACAGTGCCTGATTGTCTAAGCGGTTGTAATCTCTCCCTCCTCTAAACTCAGAGCTGTTGTTTAATCTCTTGAAAAATTTACCTTAAAAGCATGTGTGCCCTCAGGCCTATAATCCCAGAACCAAGATGGCCAAGATGAGAGGATCGCTTGAGCTCAGGAGTGAGAGACCAACCCGGGCAACACAATGAGACCTTGTCTCTATTAAAATAAAAACTAGCTGCGTGTGGCAATCCTGTAGCCTCAGCTACTTGGGAGGCTGAGGTGGGAAGACTGATTGAGCCCAGGAGGTCACCTCCCTGAATTGCTTTCAAATAAATTGATTTGATTTGAAGAAGCTCATTTAAAAAGTTTCTCTCGATCCCTAGATACTGACTCTTAACCAAACGAGTGAGGCAAAGCCCTGACACCTCAAATTCACTGCCTTTGTCTATGAATTCAGAAATAAAATTCATCGGCATCCTTCCTGCTTCTGGGGAAATTAGGTAAATGACTCTTACCCTTTTCCTCTGTCACAATGCATAGTGTATATTTTCAAATATTTACATTCTTGGGCATGACCCCTGTCTTGATGAGTCTAAATTTCCTGGGTCAGTGAACACAAAAGTTAAAAATACAGGAATCTGTATTTTGTTTTGTGAGCTGCCCCCAGCTATTCCTGTGTGCACTGAAGCTCAACTCCTGAAATAGAGAAGCACATATAATGATTTCCACTTTCATTCCTGCTTTTAACCATGTGTGTCAGCCTCTGTGCCTGGCATTGAACATGCATAGTTAGGACATGATGGTCCCTGCCTTCAAAGGGTTCACAACATGAAGGGAGAGAAATGGAAGCTAATCCAGGGCAATTCACGAAGTGAAAGGCTTGTGACCAAGGAGGTCTAAGGATGCTGAAAAGGAATCTCCAAACAGGGCTCAGCTGGGGGTGGGCGTGATGCCCAGAAAGGTAAGGCTTGCTCTCAAGATGAGTTCTGAAGGATGCGCAAGTGCTAGCTAAGAAATGTTATACCAAAATCTAAACAGAAATCTCTGCAGTTCTTATTTAAAAGATTTTAGTTGCAACTTTTTATTGAATTGTTCAATGTACAGTAAGTTCTCATCTACAAAATATTTCTAGCCAAGAAATTGCTTTGGTATCATTTCACCAGTCTAGAAGTAATAGGTAATAGCTGAGGGTCTTTTTCATTTTAAGTGATAGGAGGCCTCAAAAACACACATTTCTTGTCCTCAGGCATAGAAAAGAAGGTTACAGAAAAGAGGTGAAAATTCATCTCACCCTTAAAGAGGAGAAAAGGGGAGCTTTTAGTCGGAACTTAAAGAGCAAGACTTAGAGAAAGAAGAGAGAGTAGAAAGACAAAATAAATTAAAATCTCAAGTGGAAATGTTCTACTCTGCCCATGCAGGTAGGAAGATATAAGTTAAATAATACATAAAGTGTTTCTCTAGGTTTGAAAAATTAGAGATGACAATAAAAACAGACTCCTCTATAAATTCCACATATCCTGAGGGTTCTTGTTTGTCCTGGCCAGTCTGCCCCAAGTTTCCCAGCATAAGAGAATGGTATGCGCATGTTATGTGTACTACACATCTCCAAGTTCAACTTGACTTTTCTAGGGCAGACTCAACTTTGTGGTGAATTGGTGAAAATGAATTATATATAGTAAACTTTATTACAAGGAAGATATCTGCCAACAAAGCTGTTTTTACAGGTTAATGTTAGTGAACTATACACACAAAACTTTGTTATCTAGTTGCAAATGATTCTCCTCTAAGAAAAATTAGTTACATGTTAATGGAAGCCCAGCTTGAAGGCTACAGGGAGTGAGGCCCCACCCTTCTCTGCATTCTTTAGACCTGGCTGCAATCTGAATTCCTCTTCACTGAAGTCCTATTTGCAGTTCTAGTTTACCATTTTGAGGACAACTAGAAAACTACCATAATTTAGTCACTGTTGAGACCAAAATATATGACAAACTAATAAAAGTCCCTTCAGAAAACAGACAGCACAGTCATAACAGAGATTAAGGAGAGTTTAAAGAAGGACAGAGCTAAGGGGAAAAGAAGGGAGGCGAGCATCCCCAGGGATACACTCCTAGACCTGAAGGGGCAAAGAGGAAGAGGTGACCAGGATCCCGTAAGTCCTACATCTGGGAGAACCCGGAGACCACCAACACCTGTGCCAGCATGGCTTAGGGGAAAGGACTGGGGAATAAAGGCTAGCTTGCTAGGATAGAGCTCCAACCAGCACCTCCCACTGGCCATAATAGAAACCAAAGAGAAGCAAACTCATTGACTACAGGCCACATGCCAGTTCCTGGGGCCCAAAGCAGGTTAGAGAGGGGAAGAGTTGGCTTTTAGGAGTTAACAAAAAATATCCAGCACAGAATCAAAAGTTGACTGCTTGCTGGACATGAAAGCATTCTTTTGGTATTTAAAGTCAATATGGTCCACTCACCAATTTATTCAGGCATAAGTCCCTGATTGCCCTCTTTGAACAGCTTCTATAATCTCACCCAGACTCCTAACAGTTGGAAATACCTTGGTTAAAAACCTTCCAGTAGATGATTCCACAGCTTACATAAAGAGTTTTTAACTTATTGGTCATGACTTTATCTACATTTCCCATTTTATTTCTTACTATTTTTCTCTGCATATCCAAAGATTTTGGTAAACTGGATTTTCAATGTTCCCTAACTCATGGTGTACTCTTTCTTACCATTGGAAATTCAGTTCCGCATTTCAGATTCATTCCGAATTCTACCTTCTCCATAAAGCCTGATTCCCCACAGTGCCTGATTGTCTAAGCGGTTGTAATCTCTCCCTCCTCTAAACACAGAGCTATAGTTTAATCTCTTGAAGAATTTACCTTAAAAGCATGTGTGGCTAAGCCTGGTGGCTCATGCCTATAATCCCAGAGCCAAGGTGGCCAAGATGGGAGGATCGCTTGAGCTCAGGAGTGAGAGACCAACCCGGGCAACACCATGAGACCTTGTCTCTATTAAAATAAAAACTAGCTGCGTGTGGCAATCCTGTAGCCTCAGCTACTTGGGAGGCTGAGGTGGGAAGACTGATTGAGCCCAGGAGGTCACTTCCCTGAATTGCTTTCAAATAAACTGATTACAGATTTGAATAAGCTTATTTAGCTCTCTCCAAAGAAGAAAAAACTAAATCAAAATATGTATAATTATAGGTAGTAATGTTTTGGCTGAATGAAAGATTTTATACCTAACCATTGGATGTTTTTGCCTTCAGCTCCTGCTAAATGGCAATATAATTTCAGACCATGTAATTTCAGAAGGCCCCATTAACTGTAGGAATATATATCTATTAGTGAGTGGGGATGAGTTAAAGGGGACATACCAGGTTTACCCAATCATTATGTCTTTGCTGAAAAAATTCCTATTCAGAAAAGGAGACAAGAAACTTTCACAGAACCAGGACCTGCCTCTAAGTGCCAGGATTTATTATTAGACTCTGTCCCACTAGATCATCTGTGATTCTTGGCAGACAAGTAGATACTGAAGTCTTTTCAATTACAATGACTAAAGAAAACTTTTTTGTAAGATTTAATAAGCACACCGGCTTCTTTAATGGTCTCTATTACGTGCTCAGGCAACTCAAATATTGCCATCACAGCATAAAATTCCAGAGTCTTTTGAATATATCTTGCTTTTTTTAATGACCTCATTAGACAAATCAGTTTTTTGGCAAAGCAGGGCTAAAAAAAATTAATCTCACAGTGATTTGTGATATCCAATGATCAGACAATACAGAATATATGTTTTTGGAATTGCTGACCTATTACAATAATGAGAGAAGGGGTACAAAAAGCAGAAAAGCAAGATATTTACCTTACCCTTGAGGAGTCTATAATCTACTTATATAGACAAGGTGAACTCAGAATATTGCAGCAAATGACACATAACAGCTCATAATCAGGAAGCACTATGATATGGGTGGGGAGTGGGAGAAGATGATAGTTTAGTATTAGAAGAATAAGCTCTGTCTCTTATTTGCTGTGCATCTACAGGACAGATATGCTATCCCTTTGAGTTTCAGAGTCCTCCTCTGGAAAAATACTTGCCTTACAAGAACATTTTGAGGTTATAATAGGGAAATGTATGTGAAAGTAACATATAAAGTGTAAACACCTATACATGTTCAGTCACTCCATAGAAATTTATTAGAAGCCCACTGTATGCCAAGTACTATCCCTAGCATGACTGGAGATACAGATTTAAAAACTACAGTATTTTCCTCAAAGAGGTCAACAAAGCATAGTCCTATAGGTTTCCTTCAGGAAGGACTGGGAACCACAAGAGCTGTGGTAATGAGAGGAATCAGTGAAGGAGAGGGACCTGAACCTTTTAGGCTGTGTAGAACATGTAGCCCCTCGACTTATGATGAAATTATATCCCAATAAACTCATCAGAAGTTGAAAATATCCTAAGTCAAAATGTATTTAATATACCTAACATACCAGACATCATAGCTTAGCTTAGCCTGTATTAAAGTGCTCAGAACACTGACATAAGCCTATAGTTTGGCAAAATCATCTAGTATAAAGCCCCTTTTCTAATAAAGCACTGAATATATCACATAATTTATTGACTACTGTACTGAAAGTGAAAAAAACAGAATGGTTGTATGAGTACTCAAAGTACGATCTCTACTGAATGTGTATCACTGTGGCACCACCATAAAGTCGAAAAATCATTAAGTCAAACCATCACAAGTCAGGGATTATCTATGTAGACACTTGGGGGGAAAAAGAACAGGGTTTTTTTTTCAAGCAAAGAAGCAGTATTTCCTAGAGATAGGCAAGTCTGGCATATTTTTGAGTGCAGACCCTGATTAGAAGAAAAAATAAATCATGTCTTCTTCAAGAGCCAGGATTATTGAGCTCAACTGATGCAAAGTAAAATAATTGAACAATTTTCAGTTAAATCAGTAGTAACATTAAGGTAAATGCATATTAAATAGAAGCTGCTGACTGCTCAGATTTGGGGACTTTCTTGCTTTTTAAGGCAAAAGAAGTTAATCTGAGAAATGTATGTGGATATTAAGAAGTTAGTGAGTAAGGGAGATTTAGAGGTCATCTGTGGCTCAATGCACCAAAGCTAGCAGAAGGACTTCATCTCAACTGCTATTTCCCATCAGCAGGTAGCGGCTGCCTGGAGAATCCCCTCAGGAAGAATCCCAAGGCTTTGTCTGAGCTCTGTGGGAGAGCGTGTCATGATGAAATATTGAAAGCAGCCTTGGGCATTGGACAGCAGAGGAACTGCTCAAGCCTTCTCTTTTCCAGTCCTGCTTACACCTGCCCCCGCTCCCTCCTGAGCCCTGAACATGGAGACATGGGGTTTAGAATAATAGCTCTGAGGGCTTTCACAGCAGTTTCACTAGATCAGATTCAATATAGCAGGAAAGCCTGCATATCATCTTCATATTCATTGAAAAAACTAGTTTTTAGCTTAGCTTTTAGCAAAGCAAACTGCTTTTATTAGAATTTCCTAATAATCCAGGAAAAAATGAGGCTTTACATTTGCATGAATGACTATCTGAAGACACAGATGAAGGGTAGTTTCTGACCTTGAATAGTTCACAGTCAACTGAGAGAAAAATAACATAAAAACAAGAATAGAACAAGCAATGCATTATATAACATTTTCCAAAGGATTCCATTCTCTTACTTTGCTTACATTAATTTCAAGGCACAGAAAGGAAACACCAAACTCATTTCCATGTATCCAGACAGGATCTATGTGCAAACATGTTTTCTAATGGGTCCTGAAGCAATTAGGGGTTAATCAACAGAATTCTCTCCATTTTCTGTCATTTGAATTCTTAATCTTTTCTTAATGAGGGTCCTCTCTTGCCCTCTTGCCAGATCACCCTCAAATTTCTGGATACCCATAGCTACAGAGAGAGTAAAATTGAATAATTTATTGCCCATGTGTGAACTCCTCAAACATAAAATCTTTATAAACATATACCGTGATAGAAGCGGCAGAGTGTGTACAACTAGAGGTGAAACAGTTTATGAGAGCAGTTTTCAAATATGCACATTCTCCCATCTCATCATCATGGAGGCACAATTTTTAGGGTCCCCCCAGAAAACCTACCCTATGGACAGGTGTGTTTTCTGACTCAGGATGATCAGTGTTGCTATTTGGAGCTGGGAGTGTACAAGAAGACATGACACAGGCAGGGAGAAAGGAAAAGCGGAGAGACAGACAAGGAGCGGAGGCAGTTGCACTAGAAGTAGCTGCCCAGCTGCTCTCTCAGTGGCCCAAAGCTGGCTGGATCTGGGTAGTGGGCAGCAGAGAACGGGCCACAGCTGCCACCTGGTGTTCTTGGGCCAAACAATGACAGCAGCTTCTGGGCCTCTGGCTAAAACCAGCAAGAGGGGCATGCTGCAGGAAATGCTTGTCTCACGCAGAGGGCAGAGAAGGACTCTGGTGATAACTGCCTGGAGCACAGTTCTCAGAGAATCCCCCTGTACTCAGTCAGAAATAAATGAAACATCACCATGCCCAAGAGCTGGAAAAGTTTCCTGCCCTGCAGGAAGTAGAGAAAAGGCAACATTCCTGACAAAAATACTCATCTCATTCTAACCGATACCAGAAGGAGTACAAAAAACATGCACTGCCATATTTTACTGGATATCTACTACGTGCCAAGTGTTCTGCTAAAAACTTTATATGTATTATGTTCAATGTCTGCATGTGTGATTAACCTGACTTTGTCCATGCAGAGACAGAAGATGAGAGGCTGTCACTTGTGCAACTCATACAGTCAATAATGTTTGGCTCAGGATCTAAATCCAACTCTAAGTGGTACCAACTATCTTCTTTTCTTGTTGGGGCTAAGCAGAGGATGCAGGAAAAACCTTTCAGGGATAGAAAAAACAAATTTATAACAGTTCTGCTGGAGAATGTTTCAGGATATCATTTTTTTTTTTTTGAGAAAAAAATGTGTGTTCCCTTTTGGTGGGTGGAGTGTTCAATAAATATCCAGTATAGTTGGTTTATAATGTTTTATAAGTTCTCTGTCTTTTTGTGCTGCTATAATAACATACCTGAAACTAAGTAATATATTAAGAATGGAAATTTATTTCTCACAGTTCTGGAGGCTGGAAAGTCTAAGATCGAGATCGAGGTAGTGGCAGGTTTGTTGTCTGGTCTATGCTTTCCAGATGGTGCTTTGAGTGCTTCACCCTTCAACGGGGTAAAACGCTCTGTCATCACATGGTGGGAAATGGAAATTGCAAGAGGGATGAAGTCTGCGTGAAGCCTCTTTCATAAGGGCCTTAATTTCATTCACAAGTAAAGGACCTCTCATAACTGAATCACCTCTTAAAGGCCCCACTTCTTAATAGCATCACATTGGCCATTAAGTATGTATATCTGAGTTTTGGAAGAGACACATTAAATAATTGCATTTATTTTCTTGTTGATCTTTTCTTTCTTTCTTTTTTTTTTTTAGTTGGAGTCTTAGTCACCAGGCTGGAGTACAATGGCATGATCTGAGCTCACTGCAACCTCCGCCTCCCAGGTTCAAGTGATTTTCCTGCCTCAGCCTCCCAATTAGCTAGAATTACAGGTACACACCACCACACCCAGCGAAATATTGTATTTTTAGTAAAGACAGGGTTTTTACCATGTTCCCCAGGCTGGTCTTGAACTCCTGACCTCAGGTGATCTGCCTGCTTCGGCCTCCCAATGTGCTGGGATTACAGGTGTGAGCCACTGCGCCCTGTTTTGTTGATCTTTTCTTTAGTTGTTCTATCAGTTACCGAAAATGGTGCCATGAAGTCTGTAACTATTAGTGTTGAAATGTCTATTTCTCTTTAATATTAGTAAAGCCACTCCGATGTTCTTATAGTTACTGCTTACAGGGTATATATTTTACCATCTTTTCGCTTTCAATCTATTTGTATATTTGAATATAAAGTGTTTCTCCTGTAAATAGCAGATAGTTGAATTATGTCTATTTATCCAGTCTGACATCTTTATATTTACTGTATTGTTTAATTTATTCACATTTAATATTATTATTGATATGGTTAGATTTATATCTGCCATTTTACTTTTTGTTTTCCATATATCTTATGTCTTTTTTGTTCTTCTATTTCTCCTTTATTGACTCCTTTTTTATTAAATGGATATTCTGGGGGAATGTTTTAATTCCTTAAATATTTTTTCACTCTTTCTTAGTCATTTTTACAATGATTGCTCCAGAACTTATCATAGACATTTTAACTTACCAGAATCTACTTCAGACTTAAACGAACTTAATTTTGGTGAGATATAAAAATGTCACCCTTCTGTAGCTATATTTTCTCTTACTACTTTTTGTGCTATTGTTGTTATATATGTTAAATCTATCTATGTTACAAGCCCAACAATGCATTGCTATAACCATTATTTTTTTATAAATTTATGTCTTGATGAAGCAGAGGAAAAAAAAGCAAATATTTATCTATAGTTTGTTATATTTGCCTTTTCTCCTTCTTTATTATGTCTTTAAAAATATTACTTACCATTTCTCACTTTTTAAATTTGTTTGTATGGGTTTGAGTTACGATTTGGAATCATTGTCTTAGTCCAATGTTCCTACTCACCCCTTTTCTGCTGTTATTGTCAAATGTATTACATTTATATATGTTATAGCTCAACAATACAATTATATTTGTATTGTTTTATACAATTATTTTCTAAATCAGTCAAAAGAAAGGCAAAGAAATATGTATTATACTGACTTTTATAACTGCCTATATACAACTACCAGTGCTTAAAATATAGATTCAAATTTCCATCTGTGCTTACTTAGACTTTTTTCTTTAGTATTTCTTGTAATGTGGGTCTGCTAGCAAGAAATTCTCTCAGTTTCTGTTTATCTGAAATATCTTTATTATGTCTTCAATTTTGAAATATACTTTTACTAGGTATAGAATTATTGATTCCCACGTATTTCCTTTTTTTCCCTTTCTGCCCTTTGGATATGTTATCCTACTTCCTTCTGGCATTCATTGTTCTGATGATAAATAAACTGTTAATCTTATTGGAGCTCTCTTGTACATGACAAGGATTTTTTGGCCTGTTTTTTGTTTTATCTTGTGTTGTTCTGAGACAGCATCTCACTCTGTCACTCAGGCAAGAGTGGTGGTGAGATCATAGCTCACTGCAGTCTTGAACTCCTGGGCTCAAGCAATTCTCCCACCTCAGACTTCCAAATACACCCAGCTGATTTTTGTGTTTATGTTTTTGTTGTTGTTTTTGTAGAAAAGAGATGTTGCCATGTTTCCCAGGCTGGTCTCAAACTCCTGACCTCGAGTGATCCTCCCACCTCAGCTTCCCAAAATTCTGAGATTACAGGTGTGAGGCACTGTGCCCAGCCTCTCCTGCTATTTTCACCTTTTTTTGGTCTTTGGCTTTCAGCATTTTTTACTATAAGATGTCTTAGTATGAATATCTTTGTGTTTTTCTTACTTGAAGTTTTTGAGCTTATTGGATGTGTAGATTAATGTTTTCCAGCAAATTTGAGAAATTTCCACCCATCATTTCATCAACTAGTTTTTCCTCCCCTTTCCCTTTTGTCCTTTCTTGAGATCCTCCCACTGAATATATGCTGTTATGCATATTGTTGTCTCACATTTCTCTGAGGTTTGGTTCATTTTTCTTCATTCTACTTTCTCTCTGTTCTTTGGATGAGCCTATCTTAAATTCTCTGATTCTTCTGCCAGCTTAAATACTGTGGAGCTACTCTAATAAATTTTTTAATTTAATTATTTTAATTTTAATTAAAATTAATCTTAACTTCATAATCTCAATTTCATTTTTATAGTTCTTATCTCTTTACTGATATTATCTATTTTTTGAGACATTCGTTGTCTTCACACCTTCTACTACTTCTTTAAGCGCTCTTTTAGTACTTTGAACATATTTATAATGGCTACTTTAAAGTTTATGTCTGTTAAATTTGACTACTGGTCCCCATCACAGGCAGTTTCCATTTCCTATTGTTTTGTTGTTGTTTTCTTCCTGTGTGTGGGTCACGTATTCCTGTTTTATTGCATGCCCTGTAATTACTGAAAACAAAACATTTTAGGTAAAATATTTTAATAATTCTTTATAATGATTTTCCATCACCCCTCCAGGGCTTGTTTCTATTGTTCTTTTTTATTTTGTTTTGTGACTTAAGTAGGCTACTTTAGTAAGGTCTCTTTTTCGAAAACGTAAAATATTTTGATTTGTTCCTCAGAGAGCACACAGTCACCGTGCAGTAACAGGGGTTTTAACAGGGTCCATTTGACTGTCTTTTTCCTGATATTTCTATTAAGCTGTAGCTTCATTTGGTGGCATATCCTGCCTGTTAAACCCCACTAAACACCAGTTGATTGCTCTATTGCTTTTGATAATTCCTAAGCATTATAATTTGATTTAATAAAATCTGAGAAGGGATAATGTGTGAGGCCAGTCTTTGAGGTACTCCTCTGACCACAGGTAGGCTCACGAGTAGGCCCTCTTTTCTGTTTCTCTCTGTGGTGAGCTAGCTTGTCTATGATTTAGCATGTTTTTCTTTAATAAGAGGAGCTATCCTATTTTGGAATCCTCTTCGGCTTGAATCACTTCCTTTGGGAAAGAGCTTTGAAGGCTCTCATTCTTTTGGGCTGCACCTTCTCTGGGGTAAACTCGCTGAAACACTGCTCTGGATGTTGGGTGGTGCAGTAGCCTCTGGTCTCCTCTTGTCTAAGTGTAGAACCTCTGTCCTACAAGTGATCTGGGGTGAGAGCAGTCATGGGCCCAGTATTCTCCACTCCTGATCAGATGCAGGCTGTATCCCATAGGCTTTTATATATAGGGTTCTATATCCCTTCAATATGAAGCAATTCATAAATGCCATTTTAATGTCTCTTTAAATCATGTGATGTTCAGAAGGTTTTGTGTTTTTGTTTGTTTCCTTTAGGTTAATTGACAGGGCTCTCTTTTATTTTAAAAGTCAATGTATTTTAAATAATATTAACTTTATAATTTCTGCTTTTTGAAATTTTAATTTTCATCTGTAGACTTCCATATGGCTATGTTTGGTAAAGTTAAGGTATGGGCTGTGGAGGAGTTAATTTCAGTAAAATTGACTTCTGGAGAGAAGTCATTATGTGAGGGTAAAGTGGCCTCCCTGGAAAATAGTTTCTTAGAGTATGCTCTGGATATAAACATTTTCAGTTTTTAGAGTCTTTGCCATTCTAAGATATAAATCAAAATTGACTCTATTTGTAGCTTCTGTTTGCTCCTCCCCATCTCTTATACCTCTTTTTATAGATCATAGGATTACACACACACACACACACACACACACACACATCTATGGTCTGTTTCCCTCCCTGGATAGGTTCACTGTTCCTATGGAAAGTGAGGCTTATAAAATAAAGAAAAAAATCCTTGGTGGCCTTTCACATAGATTATAAGGCTCAAAATATAAAACATGAAGCAATATATAAACCCAAGGCTAAGCATATATCAATCCCAGGACCTTAGTTGAAAGATCTGGGGTAAGGAATAAGTAGAAAACTCCGCCTTGCATTGCTCCACATATCTAAAGGCCAGACTCACACCTCCTTCAACAGAAAAGAGTCTAGAGAGTGAAGGAATAAATAAATTACTAAAGCAATACCTTGGGGCCATGTTTGTGTGGTTGGACAAATAGTTTTCTTCAGAAACCAGCAATTCCTGGAAGTTAATCTCTTAGGCTCAACTACTGCTTTACTTTAAAAAAATAATTATTACTATTGAAAAAATGATTGTGATTTAAGAAGCAGTGCTGGAAATATCTATGCACGATGTAAAAGAAAAAAGAGGAATAAATATTTTAAAATTTAAATCAAATTCCCAAGGGTGTTCACATAGTAATTTACCATGACATCCAAACATGCATAAAAATTCCTGAATAAAGTTGCATTAGAGGAAACATGAATCTAAGCAGCGAGGTTGGAGGTACTTCCCCAGGTACCCCTTCCCAGAGTGCATTAGAGTAGAGCACAGAGTTCTCAAGAACGAAGAGAAAGATTTATGGATGCGGATTGTCCAGTTCAGAGCTGGGTCTTTCAGTACTCTATTCTAAGTATCTCCTCATAAGGCTGGATACGAGGAAACTGCATTCACACTGCCTACCGAGCTTACTGCCCCATGTACTGAAAGAGTGATGAGGTTTTCCTGGGAGAAAGTAAACATCTGGTCATCCTACACTTACTAGCCCTGACATTTTCCAGTCCTTTGCCACAGTCCTCAAGAAGCTGTAAGTATTTAGTGACTGACTATCTTTTATTTTGGGGGGCTAAGAATAATAATTTGATACCCTAAGAAGGGTTTTACATTTTTGTTGTTGTTGTTTGTTTTTAATTGTACTTTAGGTTCTAGGGTACATGTGCAGAGCATGCAGGATTGTTGCATAAGTACATACGTGGCAATGTGGTTTGCTGCCTCCCTCCCCCGTCACCTGTATCTGGCATTTCTCTTCATGTTCTCTCTCCCCAACCTCCCTACCCCCCACTGTCCCTCTCCTAGCCCCATCCTCAACAGATCCCAGTGTGTGATGCTCCCCTCCCTGTATCCATGTGTTCTCATTGTTCAACACCTGCCTGTGAGTGAGAACTTGTGGTGTTTGATTATCTGTTCTTGCGTCAGTTTGCTGAGAATGATCGTTTCCAGATTCATCCATGTCCCTGTCCCTACAAAGGACATGAACTCATCATTTTTCTATGGCTGCATAGTATTCCATTGTGTATATGTGGCACATTTTCCTTGTCCAGTCTATCATTGATGGGCATTTGGGTTGCTTCCAGGTCTCTGCTATTTTAAACAGCGTCTCATGAGGTTTTACATTTTTAACATAGGATTCCTCGAAGTATAGTATATTATGTCACAGAAATGAATTTCTAAGAGTAAAGTTTGGAGGTGGCAAAGCAGATTTGGGGGCACCAAAACATTTCTCTGTTGGTCCCAAATCAGATTAGAAGTAACTGGGTGAACACAAAGCCCTCTTGCTCTGCTTGCTTTCTGCTGCTGAATTCATTTACTGTCTCATAGCAACTACTAATTCAATAGGTCCATCTCCAGCATGCATGTCACTAGAAGATGCAGCATTGCTGGTTCCAAGGCTGAGCAGCCCTATTTGCCAGGCATAAAACATCTACAAAATAGAGCACTGAATCGCATTGTTCATGTAACAGGAACAGAGAGAACCACTTAGCATGCAGATTAGATCCATCTGCGTTTTCATCTGCAGGAGGGCACAGCACCCAGATCCTCTCTCTTACTCTCTCCCAATGCCTAGGAGACATTTATTTAACCCTCAATCTATAAATTAAATAGTCACAAGATTAATATACTATAACTTGTATATTACAGTTAATTTTATCTTATAATTATAGATATGTCTGTAATATGTTATATAATTATAGATACCTCTGTAATTTTGAGGTCAGTATAAAGACATTCACTGACCACCTCTCACACCAGTCATCCTTGGCACCACTGTCAGTCAGTGCCATAAACTCAAATTGGCACGACTATGGGGTAACCAGGATGGGATGGCCATTCTGAAAGTACATGCATCTCATGGAATGAAACAAGCTGAAAAGCATCAAGATAGCGAAGGGCAGGCTGCTCAATAAAGCAGAAGGAGGCAAACAGACCAATTGGATAACTTCAGTTGAATTCATTTCTCATGAGCCATATACATATACATACATACACACACACACATGCATATACATCTATGTATATGTGTATATATGTATCTATATAAATGTTTATATATAAATTAGATATATTTCTATATAAATTATACACATTTATATTTTTATATAATTTATATCTTTATATGTAAATTATATATATGTATTTCAAAAGTGAACAATAATTTGTTAGGCAGGTGACAGGCAAGTTATAGAAGGGTAGAGCTTCAAAAAGGCAGGAGAATTTGTTCCAAGAGTTCTAGATAAATTTATATACCATAAGGCAGTATTGCATTTTTAGCACCTTTCTCAAGAGGAAAAAGAAAAGTAACATTTTGTAGCTCTATATCAAGGGAGTTTAGGAAGGACTGAATTACAATAAATGAATTTACATGAGGAATCGTTTTTATCAAACATGAATGCTTAAGATGAAAGAATAAGACATTATGCACCCAAAGAGAGCTAAGCTCCTTCAAAATCATTCTGCTAGAATGTGAATTTTAGAATCTGATAATTTATGAATGTCACCAGCCCCTGGCCCGTCACCTGTACCTTCTACTCCATGCCAATCTATTCGAAGAAGGAACTGCTGATTCCCAAATGTGTCTGAATTTACATTTCATCTACGCTCTCATTCCAAGTCCAGCAGCATGGGCAGAAAAACTGTTGCCCTGAAATACACTCCACGGGCCTCTGTGAGTTCTCCAGGAGTAAAAGTGCCTCACAAGCACCACCACATGTACCCTACTCCACACGCTGACACAGAGCCTGAAATGGCATCCCTCTTTTAATTCTAACACTGTCTCCATAAGATTGCTGATAACATACAGAAATATCCTTTTTTGAGCTGTCATATATTAAACCAAAAGTCTCAACAAAAATGAATCATTGATTATTTACTAAATAGCAACCTGAAAAAATAATATGACAAGGAAAACGTCAGTTTTAACTGTGAAAGGAGGATTTTGGGGAGTCTCAAAAGATGTGTTTCAAACTTGATTAATCATCACAATCAACAGCAGGACTTATTCAAATTACAGAACCTGTACCCCACCTCATGAAGTGCTAATTCATTAGCTCTGGAGTTGATACTAGAAATCTGTATTTTTACCTTTTGTCTCAGATGACTTTAGTGAGCCACGTCGTTTAGGAAACACTGCAGGTCAGTCCTGAAAGGGTCTCAGTAGTGGTGAACCCTCGGTAGCCAGCATGTGGGCAGTGGGCACCCTGGGAATACCAATTACTTCCCTCCTCTCCTTTATGGTAGGGCAAAGGTTATAAACCAAAGTACTAATGGTGAGCTGGGAATGGAAGCATCACCCTCTGAAATGAAAGCCTGAAGTTCAAGGTGACGCATGAAGGACAGGCAAGCACTGTCTTTTCAATGCATTGGACTCGCTGCCTAGGTAATGAGGCCCAAGAGAAGTTAGCTTTTCAGTGATCTTAGCAATTGAATCATCAAATAAGGGCTAAATGAAGAGGTCACTGGAAGAGGCAGATACATCACTCCAATACCACCTCTATTCTGCAGGAAGGAATGTGGACATCTGGGAAACATGAAGATAATGAAATACAAATTTCTCTCTAAAAGGACCATCAGGGTTTACCTCTAGTATAAATCCTGTGGTCATATCAGCCCAGAATTCTGATTCTTCCCATGGACATAACCAGAGGAAAAAAGTGGTGGGTCAGCATGGTTTTGTCCTTGATCATACCCACAATACGTTATGGATACATACACCAAACACAAAACAAAAGTAAAAGCAGCAAAAACAAAATGAAGTTGGAAGATACATTAGGCAGTTTTCACCCAGGAGTTGAAAACTGGCCAGAGAATATGCCCACAGCCTTTATCCCAAGTGGACTTCAAATTCTGCCCCTCACCCCTTTGGGCGAAACCCCATCTTGTGCATATGGTCGTATCCAGTTCCAACAAAAGAAAAACCCGAATTCCTGCTGCACACAGTCAAGCTGGCTCCTTCCTCTTCTGTGTATGACTGTGTTTTAACAGCAGTATTTTATGATTCACTTCAATGCATTGGAGGTGAAGATAAAACAAAAATAATGTAGCACCAAATACCAAACACTGAGGCACATAAATGTAAGCTTTGAGTAGCCTGTAAAAAAGTGTAGGCAGGTTAGCCTGGGGAGAAGGAGGATGTTGAGTAATGTTCACCCAGAAAATAACCAGGGGAGGCTCTGATAAGGTTTAAACGCTTGGGAAGTTCTTCGGAAGAGATGCAAGCATTCCTCCTGTCATTGTTCTCTCAGTCCTAACAACTGCCCAGTGACTGTTTTTTGGTGTTTTCTTATTTTTTAAGTTGGTGAAAATGTAAACTAGTGACTGTTTTTCGTTTTTTGTTTTTGAGACAGAGTCGCACTCTGTCGCCCAGGCTGGAGTGCAGTGGCTCGATCTTGGCTGACTTCAACCTCTGCCTCCCGGGTTCAAGCAATTCTCCTGCTTCAACCTCCAAAGTAGCTGGGATTACAGGTGTATGCCACCACACCCAGATAATTTTTGTATTTTTAGTAGAGACGGGTTTCACCATGTTGTCCAGGCTGGTCTCAAACTCCTGACATCAGGTGATCCACCCGCCTCAGCCTCCCAAAGTGCTGGGATTACAGGCATGAGCCACCACGCCTGGCCCGGTGATTATTTTTTAATGCAAATTTCTTTGGTGATGATCAGAGATGGTAAATGGCTCTTCCATCTAAGCCAAATCAATCACCAATCATGTTTAAAAAACTGAAAACACTAAGCTTCCTGACTTTTTCAGCACACGCAAACATTTATAAAAAGAGGCACGTTATCATCTTCCAGATCTCTCTCTTCTGTATCTTCCTCCACTTTCACTCTGTGAGAGTTCCTGTCTGAATCCTCAGCATAGCAATCAATAAACATGGCATCCTGGGGCACAAGCAGGCTGTGTCCTCTGCGAATTGATAAACCTAAACTATGGAGTACAGCATATTTACTTGTTGAAGCTTTCAATTAAAAAACAACAAGGAAGCCCTAGATGAAATCAAATATTGGAGAAATATGAAATCTGTCAGAAAAGCAAATATTTACCATGCAAAATGGGCTGTATGACAATTAAATGAAAATCTAAATGCTGGAAGGTGTTTCAGAGGCAAATGAATAGAAAAGAAAAGCACCTGCAATTTTTTTAAAAGGTTCAAAAAAGGCAAAGGTAGGGACTGCACAATTTGCTTCTGTCTGGATATCTAATAATGAAATTTGTTCATGAGAATATTTTGATGGTTTAACTTTCTCAAGAGATAATAAAAATAAATTTTTATTTGATCAAGGACTTATTTTTGGTGTCTTATATCTTTGGATTTTGAATATATTTAAGTTCAGGCTTAGTTCAAACTGGTTCCCTGGTGGTTAAAACAGAAAAAGAGAAAAAACAAACCAGCATTTATTTCTGTTGAAGAAAAAGTATATATTTTGAGCTCATTTATAAATTCAATAAACTAATACAGTTAGTTTCAGGGTTACCGGTTTAATCCACAATTTCACTTAAGGTCAACTCCCACAAAAAAATTTACACTTAGAAAATTGTGGCCATATATTGTGCATGCTTTATGTCTTGGCCCAACATTTGCCTTGCATGATGGCTATACCCCAATTTATAGTAGACAATAGGTCACTTTTATTTTTCTACATAAAAGTTACATGAATTTGTTACCATAATATTTTATTTACACCTCATAATTATGATACATAGCACTGAAATTCATCTCTCTTATCCAAGAACTGTTTGTAACACACAAAGATAGAAGTTGACAGTTTAACTTATTTCTTTTCAAAAATGCTCTCTTCACTGCTTTCTCAGTTGTAATCCTATGAGTGTGATGTCGTATGTCAGTAATTTTAGAAATATACCATATTTCTTTTTATGATGACTACATTAAATCCCTATTTAGGGTCAGCAAAGCTTACACAAAGAGCATCACCATTACATTACAACAAAGATGAGGTATATAGCCACATTTATCTGATTTTCTTTCTTTTGCCTTCCTCTTAAATTTTTAGGCATTGCCAGACAGAAGGCTTTTACATAGTGAAAGATAATATGACACAAAATTCTAAGGTCTAGAAAAATACTCATCTGAGCAGAATTTCTCTGCGTGCTATTATGACGTATGTCAGGATGCTTTTCTTTCAGAATCCTGGGTAGCTTCTTCAATCTAGGGCATTTATCTTGCTCACATGCTCCCAGTTTATCAACGAAAGGATTTACACAGCTCTGAAAGGCACAGTTAGTGCATCATTGCTTCACTGCACTCACATACAGCATTGAGATGGTAGCAGTAAAACAGGGAGAAGGGAGCAATCTTTCAGCAACTGTCCTTTATGGGGTAAAAACTACTCAAGGCCAAGTCCACCCTAAATCACAGCACGTCATTGCACAAATTCAAAAGCACAGCAACAGTAGAAGTGAACACAAATGCTGGAAATGCATTAGCAAATGCAGCATATCAATTCTCCCAGGTTTCTGGGAAGGTATCTTTAGGTCCTAGTGTTTCTCTCCAATTTCACTGATGATTTCCTGGTGTTCCAGAAGACTGAATCCCTCTTAAACGGCTAAGTCTTCTTCCAAGGCAATATTTGCTATACTTATTCAGCACTAAGACTGCATTTTAAGCAGGACATTTTGACATGATGCATTTGATGAGGTTGCATTGGTGACTGAAAACATCTATGATAAAAAGTATTAACATTGTTTTTATTATTTTTTAGAAGTATACAACAGTTATCCCTGATCCCTACTTCACTCTTGAATCACACTCTCATTCTTGACAGTCACCTCATCATTCAAACACACTGTGAGGTTACTCCAGATGCATGCTAGTTTTGAGGGCTGACTGACAACTTTCAAAAGGTGAAAATTCCATGGTTTGGTTTTGGATTGCATCCTAATACCCCATGCTAAAATGACTGGATTAAAACCATCACAGCAACACATCAGAATAAATGTGTTCCTGGATGCAGTTGGGAGTGCCAATCCTGCCTAATGCTAATCAAGTCTTAAACCACAGTAATACATTTAACCCTATCAGAAAGCTTCTTCTCTTCCCCAGAATATCAAAACTTATTCATCATTGGTTACATCTGCTTGGGGCCTAGTGCTCTGATAATATAAGCCTCTAATTAGAGCTGTTATATGCATGGCTAGTAGAGAAAGGCAAAGAAAGGATCATTTCCAATAACCAACTTTGCACTTTGCAAACATTATATCATTTCCTACACACACATAAAACACGTAAGGCAATACGGTAACTCATTTTACAGATGAGAAAACTGAGGCCAGGATATTCACATTCATTCTTACAGTCATTCATTTAATAAGGGACAGAGCCAGAATTAAATGTGGCTCTGTCTGGTTCCAGCATCTGTGTTCTTATATTACCTCATGCTAATCAATTCAATCCATTAATATGTCCAGAGAACATTTGCATTTATCCAAATTTTAAAGTCTTAAAGAACACAAATGGGCTATACAAGAAATGCAGGCTGGAAGCAAGAAATATCTTTCCCCAGAGGGTCAAGATGAACTGCCCATAAGGCCAGCAGCTGGGGCAGAATCCAAATGCTCCTCTACTGCTCTCATTTAGCTTGTTCCTTGATGCAGTTTCAACCCATGTCCCTGTTTCATTCAAGGGTTTGAAGACAGTGAGACTCAGGCTGCTGGATGACTATTAACAAATGTTCTCCCATCTTCCATAGTAATAAAAACCTGGGTTTTTTTAGATCAGTCCATGACTGCCCAGAGAAAAAAATAAACAAAAACCACCTAAGTTCCCCAGGCTCCTTTGCAATTATATGAGGCCAGATGCCTAAGTTCTGCCTGATGAAGCTGATAAACTCTAAGCATAATGGTATGTGGCACCTCCAGGGACCATCCTTAAAACTCAGTTGGCATGCACCCCTTGTCATAGCCCTTCCTCCTTTCTGTAGACTGGAATGTAAACCTAACAGCTGAAGCCAGTGCAGTCATCTTGGGGCACTGGTTGGCATTAGAAATGGAAGGCACGAAAAGTAGACCAACATATTAGAAGCCGGGATTGCTCACAACATCACACTAGCTTTGAACTGCCTGTTTGCCTCCACATTTTCATGTCAGAGAGAAATAAGTTTCTACCCTATTTAGTTTGAGCCTCTTTTACCAAGAGATTAAACTAATCCTAACTGATGAACACAGAGAGGGTTGATAGTAAATGTTTCCCAGCCTTGTGGGCTTTGTGAACAATGAACTAACCCAAGAAAGAACAATTTCGTTCAATGAATGCTAGCTTTGAATAGGAGGATTTTTAGAAACATTAATGAAGAAGAAATAACTACAAAGATAATGATGTTAAATTACCTCAGTGTGACCTTTCTTCTATTCATAATGCAGCCAGCATAATCGGAACACTGTGGGGTCATTCTCTATAGCCAATACTTTAGCATAAATAGAACATTCAAGTGTCTCTGATAATTATTTTATTATAATGATCAAAGGGAAGAGGCTGCTGAAAGCCGTCCCTGGTGCCGAATCCCTGCCTAAGAAAATATCATTGCATGTTAAGAAAAGAGACCAGTCTTGATGCCAATACAGAAATGTACCATTTTCAGAACTGTGTATCTACCTTCTTTAATAAGGGAAGATAAAACATTTTACTTCCTTAAGAGGCAGAGAGAGATGAAACTTTCCATTATCTCTAAAAGTTTTATAACAGTCACTGCAAATTATTAACTTTAGGTGGTTTTAGAAACAGATCTGGAGGTCTGACCCAAGAGTCAGAAGGTGCAATGGCCTGGTTGGATCAGATTTAGAGCTTCCAAAAATGACAAAACTGTATCTACTGAATGTCTCAGCAATTATGGTTGGAAACAAGTCACAGCCCTAAGTTCTTCATCTTGTGGGGATATTCACTTGCCTCCACAAGACGTTGATTACAGGGAAAGAGCAACAGTATACGTTTGTGAAACATCATGAAAGCCTGTTTGTCTTAGATCATGGTCCAGACAGTTCAAAATCGCCCAAAAGGCAGCACTTGGTTGTCTATTCCTTGTACCTTCTGTTGCAGACATGTGGAGAAGCAAAGTTGTGAGCTGCCCCAGGATTTCCCTGAAGCCAAAAATCTGCCCAGTTCCTCTCTGGGCAGCTGATGTAGCCCAGTTTAGTGAAGACAGCTGTCAGGCACATTTGGCCACACACCTAAATGGAAGCCTCCAGCATTCTGAACTAAAAAATGGCATTCCTGGGCTAGCGGGAGAGAGTCTGAAACAATAGGGACCTTGGTAAGGGCTTGGAAAAGCAAAGCAGTTTTTCTAGTTTTTTGAAGACTGGTAGCTAAGCCAACATCAGAGACAATCTTATGAACAAAAGTGCTTTAGTGCTTGAATTTTGACAGACCAAGCTCCTGAAAGCTTAAGAGAAAAATGGAGATGATTCCTCTAAAGGGCCTAGAAAACATTTAAATTTGAGATGTCTGGAAAACTGATCACCACTAATGCAAGCCCAGTGGCTCATCAATAGCCCCTATACTCATGATCCTCACACTTAAATGAATATGAATGATATGAACCTCAAGCCATTTTCCAGTGTAATCATTACAGTTGAATCACCTGCATCAAGGTGTTATATGATGGCTGTGTTAGTCAAGGTAGGTTGGTCTATGCTGAGGTAACAAATAAATATCATACTTCAGTGGCTTAACATAACAGCAGTTCATTTCTCACTAACAGTACAGCCTGAAATGCACTGGATTATTCTCCTCTAACTATAATTTATAGGCCAAGGCAGCTTCCATCTCATGATTCTACCAACTTGTGGCTTCTTGGTCATTTGGAGAATCAGCCAGCCACAGATGGTAAGGTAGAGAGCACAAGGAGGGCACAGTGGATTCGGAACTGCTCTCAGTCTGGACATGCTATCTGTGTGGCCAGAACAACTCACATGGCCATCATAATTGCAAGGGAGTTTGAGATCTATCAAGGACCCAAGTACTCAGTGAGCACTGACTGTCTCCACTAGGGATGCAAAGTGAACTGAATGTGGGGACTTAACTATCAGCTATGCTGCAAAATGATTTTTTAAAGGGCTCTAAGAGAAAAAAATTAAACTCATGATCATCACAACAAAGGCAAGGCAAGGAAAGGCAGGGAAGGGCAGGGCCTCTTGATAATTTCTGTACTAAGACATAGGAAGCCTGAAGAAAGGGCCAACAGAGAAGGTGAATATGGCTGAAACACAGACACTACAGAAAAAGGTTAGTCTATTTCTGATAGGAAGCTTTAGAGGACTGTGTACTGAAAAGAACTCAGAATAAGATGACAGTAAAAGAAAGAAACAGAAGATAGGAAACCAGTTACTGTCAGATAGAAACATCAAAAGGAAGAGCTTTAGAATTAGAGGCACAGAAGAGACAGAGAAAAGAGTTCACCTCCTTGACTGAGGCAATAAGGGTTAAAAAACATATTGAGAACTCTGAAAATTGATCACTGCTTAATCACCAATTCATAAGCATTCTGGAGGATAGTGAAACAGGAGATACGCTGGAAGATACTGAAACAGGAGATATGGAGGAAATAATACAAAACATTGCCACAACTATTCTAAAGTTAAACGAGGAAGAAATATATAATTTTTTTTTTTGAGACAGAGTTTTACTCTTGTCACCCAGGCTGGACTGCAATGGCTGACTGCAACCTCCGCCTTTGGCTGATCTTGACTCACTGCGACCTCCGCCTTTCAGGTTCAAGCAGTACCCCTGCCTCAGCCTCCCGAGTACCTGGGATTTAGAGATGCCTGCCACCATGCCCACCTAATTTTTATATTTTTAGTAAAGACAGAGCTTCATCATGTTGGCCAGGCTGGTCTCGAACTCCTGATCTCAGGTGTTCTACCTGCCTCGATCTCTCAAAGTGCTGGGATTACAGGAATGAGTCACCACACCTGGCTGAAAAATATAATTTCTAAAGACTTTCAGAATATGTATAAAATGTTCATAAGATGATGTCAAAGAAGTAGTGTTTAAATTCTTGAATTAAAATAATGAATAATATATGTTTAGAAATATAAAAAGGAAGGATATGTGATATTAGGGACAATTTTTCAAATCTGAAAATTGTTCCAAATCTGTAAACAGTCTCTCTTGGTGGGTGGTGGGGAGGAATGAATGTAAACCAATCCTCATATAGAACCAAATTTTAGAAATGGTTGCAAATTCCCAAGAGAAATCTTCATTTAAAACTTTGTTCTTAATTAAAGAGAAAAGAAAAATTTTTTCAAAGCTCAAGAAAAAGCATATAAAGTATGCAGATTGAGTATTTCATGTAATAAATAGAAAAATCTTCCTAAAAGAAATTAAGAATATGAAATTTAGTGTCTACAAATGCAAGATCTTGTCTTTGGATCTAAAATTCAACTGCAAAAAGAAAATTTCAACTGCACAGGTGCAAGGGACATGTGACTTAGCAACTGAAAAAGGTAGACAGGAGGGTAAATGAAAATTAGAGGTTTTAAAGAATGAAAGCTGTGATTTTCCTCTACTCTGAGCTTGATCAGACTATACCTGGAATATCAGGTTTCAATCTAGGAATGATACTTAAAGTAGTTATAGATGAGCAGAATGACCAAGATCGTGGTGGCCTTGAACTTTCATCAAATGAAGAAGTGATGAAAGGGAAAAGAATGACTGAAATGGAGATCTCTAAAGGAGAGAAAATGGCTGGTATTCAAGAACCAAGAGTGGTAGATTTAGGTTCCTCATAAGGATGCACTTTCAGTATCTGTGAATGTGCTGCCTCCTGGGATGGTAAAAGCTCCAACTCTGGAGCAGATGCCAACAGATATTTTCAGGATAATGGAGGGGGAATTTAACACAGGGAAGGTTACTAGACTACATGGTTTCAGTTTCTTCCAACTTTGAGATTTTCTAACTCTATGATTGGGATTAAATTAATTTACTGAGTATATGTCTCTGCAGAATCCCCCTAAAGGAATGGTCTTGACAGAAGAGTTTATTGCACAAAATTAAAATCAAGAAAATGCCAGACAGTGGCTCACACCTATAATCCCAGCACTTTGGGATTCCAAGACAGGCAAATTACTCAAGGTCAGGAGTTTGAGACCAGCCTGGGCCAACATGGTGAAACCCATTTTTACTAAATATACAAAAATTCCCCAGGTGTGGTGGCAGGTGCCCATAATCCCAGCTACACTGGAGGCTGAGGCAGGAGAATCACTTGAACCCGGGAGGTGGATATTGCAGTGAGTCAATATCATGCCACTGCATTCCAGCCTAGGCGACAGAGCAAGACTCTGTTTTAAAACAAACAAACAAACAACAACAATAACAAAAAAACACAGTGGTAACCCCACAGGCCCTTCCCTGTGATTTGCAACTGTGCTTCCATTTCATTTCCCAGGATTCTGTTGTCGACAAGAATACCTCAGTGAAATCTTTCTAATGGTCTTGGGCCTAATTACCAGAAAATAACACAGCAGTGGCTTCAGGTCTACAGAGACAAAGGGAAGCAATGAATAGATGCTACATAAGGGATTCAGTTTTCTTGTGAAAACACATTCTACTGAGTTTGGCATTGAGTGTTGCCATAAAGTTTACATTAAAGGAAACGATGACTCTAAGGTTGTGTGGCCCCAACAAAAGTGTTTCCAAGAACAGAATCAAGGAAACATTATAGGTAAGTATTCCATTTACAAAACTCAAATCTGAACGGGTAAACTTACAGTACAATATATTTGAAAATATTAAAAAGCTGTCACTATTCCTTTAAGAAAAACCTTGACCACGTATTCCTATTTCATTAACGTTAAGGTTTCTTTACATCAAATACAAGGAACCTCCAACTTGCAGACCAAATTCTGTCTTGCATATTATGTCATGTCCTAAGTAGAATCTCCATCATGGCCACCTTTGGAATTTCAATACAACTTGATTGCCATGGTTCTAAAAATTTACAAGAGGAGTTATAGCATTATGAAAATGATCTTCTCTGTAAAATGAAAGAAAATACCATTTTTCAAAGAAAAAAATTTGAAATGCATATTTATGAAAAGATTTTAAGATTTTCTGTGAATGGCTTTAGATAAAAATGAATGCTAGCTAGATGCTCTAGAGTTTAATATGCACATCTTATTTAGTTACATACCAATATACATATTGAACTTCAGAGAGATCAGGTTCCCCTCCTCAGTCTTCCGAGTTTTGACAACTAAGGACATGGCTAACAAAATATATATTTATAGCTCATCACTTTAAGTTTAGACTATATCTACTGTTGGGGGTTGTAACGTCCTCCAAGGGCTGGCTGCTTGCAGCCCTGAGGTAGACAAGCACCTGTGCAGATGACCTTACGGGAGGTCCCAGCTGAGGGTTGGCCAGATGTGACTTTCCTCAGAAAGTGCCTGCAGAGCAATTTCAGAGCATGTGTCTCCAATCACATTGGCCCACGGGCTAACAACTAGATGAATGTTATGGAACAGCCCAGGGGAAGGCACTAACTTCCCTGTCTAAGTAGGAAGCTTGGCCTCCCGTCTCATGCTCCTGACCCAACTCTAAGCACTGAGGAGAAAGGAAGGGTGGTGGAAATGGAGAATGGTTTTGATTTATGCATGAGAAAGGAGTTCTCAAACAATCAGGGCTGAGCCTCACAGAACTTATTGGAGACTGCTTTGTTAACACAAAGGGTCTGAGAAATTAGGAAGTCAGACTGAGGCCATAAGAAATCTTGCTCCTGGGCAGAAATGTTGAAGAGGGCACAGCTGGTGGCAGTTGCTGAGAAAAACAAAAATGCTTCCTGTTTATACTCCCAGTGAGTTCAGACTCTTCACAAAACTTGTCATATGTAATATATATTGTCAGAAACTTTCCTAAATGAGTATAAGTTTTGTCTCTCCTGCTGTTTCTCAATCTAACTCTATTTGCATCTAACTGCATTTCTATAAAATAGCTAAAAAATGACTCATACTTGTACGGTGCCTTCAATTCCACATGCTTCTTTCAATTTTTTCTTTTAATCTCACAATAGCTATTTTGGCAGTTAAAAGCACACAGCTAGAAAATGGTAGACTCAGGACTCAAAACCAACTGTCAAGTGTCACAAAACTCAAAAGTCGGGATTTCTGTTTTCATCTCTTGCTGGTTTCCGCTCCCAGTCTGTCTGGTCTGAGCCTCTGTGGGAGCAGATGCTTTTGAGGTTGGTCACTTGCCATGGATCTTCCACCCATCTCTGCCCTTTTCATGTTCACAGCTCCTCTGTTTCCACCTTGTATTTTTCTCCCTCATCATTGCTCCTTCTCCTCCCACATACAACCCACTCACCTCCCACTTCGTTCATTCTCATCAGAAAGAAAACAGCCACTGAATTCAAATGCCATAATCAGTGGTGGCCCCTGCAGGAAATAAATCAAGCACCAGGGTACTCAGCACTCAACAGCAGAACGCTTTTCCTTCTGGAGGGAATACTTCACGGCTGTTGAAGAATCAAGGCTTCTGGTAGGTTGTTTCTCCCCCTTCCGTGAGAAGGAGAGGCTTGTCAAATCAAAGCTGGTATTTGTTCTTTAGTGTCTGATTTAGGAGATTATACATCAGAGGGAAGCACTTGTAAAAGGATTATAGCATTATAGAAAAATAATTGGAATGTTTCATCTCTCTGCATATCATAGCTTGTTAAAGTTGCTCTAAGGAGTAGCCAGATTAATTAGAAAGAGGCTGTATGTTTATTTCTCTAGCTCAGCACTCTGATGGTCAGAGATACTCCTGTTTATATTAGTAAATGTTAAGTCTAGAGATAAACCAAAGGAGTGACTTGAAGGAATTAGCCTGACATTTTCAGCAGCTCGCCACCCCTTATCCTCCCCGAAAAAAGGATCTATTCAGGATATGTAGAGAAGTTGGGTTATAATGTTGTTCTCAGTATTCACAATGCTGTATGTAACATAACATACTTCCCATGTTAAGGGAAAGAACATTTGCTGAGTATATGCTCTGAGCCAAACACTGAACTGGAAGCTTTATAAGTGTTACATCAGTAATTCTCCTCACAACCCCATGAAGTTATTTTCATTTTCAGGGAATGAGCTGATGTGTGGAATTCAGACCCAGGTCAGTGTGATCTTGGCCTGCACTTTTTTCAGTTCTACCTGAAGCATCTTTATCCATGACAAGGGCAGAGATTGTGCCACATACTCACCACATCGTTTTTGAAAGAGAAACCCAGCAGACCCACATCAGAGGTCCACAAATAAAAAACAAAGTTTTTGTCCTAGACATTGAAATGTCAGCCTATGTTTATTACTAGAGCACAGTTTAGCCTATCGCAGCTCATACAGTGGTAAGTATGCCATCTTTAGTTGACCAAGAAACAGAGCACTGCCGGAGGAAGAACTGTGACAGAGGAATAGGGACTTCCAGAACAAGCCTACGAAGTAACCTTATTGATCCTAGAGAGATAAGGCAGTAGAATGCATTGTTGACAAAATAGGCCTTACATGTTGAGGTAATTAAAAGGTAATAGGGTGTCATTAGACCACTTCTTTTGAACAAGGTCTCAAACCTTTTTACTACCTTCATGCAGCCAAAGGGAAGATTGTGGATGTCTCCTTAATTTCCTAATTAACAAGTATATTAGTCAATGTTCTCCAGAGAAACAGAACCAATCAGAGAGAGAAAGACAGAGAGAAAGAGAGAGAGGTTGATGTATTCCGAAGGACTGGCTCATGTGATTATGGAATCCAAGAATACCACAAGTTGCAAGCAGGGGAGGGTCACGTGTAATTCAAGTCTGAAGGCTTCAGAAACAGAAGCATTGGTGTCCTAGGGCAGGAGATAAATGCCCTAGTTCAAACAGCAAGAGAGGATTCACCTCTCCTCTGCCTTTCTGTTCTATTTGGGCCCTCAATGGGTTGGATGACACTTGCCCACGTTGGTGAGGGCAGTCTTCTTTACCCAGTTTACTGATTCAAATGTGCATCTCTCTCAGAAAGGAAGAGATGTGTGTGCTTATCTCAGGCTTGTAACAGACATCCAGAGTAGTGAACTCTATGGATTAGCTGTCTATACTACCCAAATAAATGAGGTGATTTATTGATATACATCCTAAAAATCACTCCACAATAGCTACAGAAAAAGAAGATGGTCCTTTTTCTTCTGAATGTGTCTGAGACCCTCACAGACACACTTAGAAATAATATTTTACCATCTATTGGGGCATCTCTAAGTCCAGCCAAGTTGACATATGAAATTAACCATCACAAGGCATATAAATCACCCCCTGCCTTCCTTTTTGCACAAAAAGTAAGTGTATGACGGGCCCAAATGTAGGCCACAAGTATAAGGGATCACCTTCTTCTGTAGGTATCGTGGAGTGATTTTCAGCATATATATGTCAATTATCTCATTTATTTGAGTAGTATAGACAGTTAATCCACAGAGTTTACAACTCCCAATGGATGTCTGTTACAAGATAGCATTTTGGTAATCTAATATGTACTAATATGCAATTAGTTAAAGTCTCCACTTTAGGATGAGCTGTTGAGTCACTCCTACATTATTTAAATACAAGTAGCCACAGAAAAAATAAAGGTTGGAAAAATTCTGAAGTTAGAAAATATTATCATTAGTGTCCCACTTTCTATTTAGACATCTTTTCTTGCACTTTTCCCCTTTACTCATTCCCTAAATACCCAAAAACCTCACATCCCTTTCTCTTTCTCAGAATCTCCACATATGGCCCCTCTGACAACACATTAGCCTCCTGAAACTGACTAGACCTGTGTTTCATTCCCTAGGATCAGCCACAGGTAACAGTGCTTTATCAAGTAACCCAGGCCCATGCCTCCTAGATGTTCATGAGTGTATATATTCCCATTCCTCATCAGGGTATTTACTTGTACATGACCTCCCAGTAAGCCTAATTATTTTTTTGACGAGGGCTTTGCAAAATGTATCTAAATCCACAAGGATGAGAAGTGTGGGCATTTCCAGCACTATGATAAGCCAACAAGACCTTGTTATCCTCCAGATCACTCTACATGGGCAGCTGCCCTGATGCCCACACTTGTGACCTCATCACCCTTCAGAGGGAAAATTGACATTCTTCTCTATATGGTCCATTCTCTATGACAGGAACAGAGGCATTTTCTTGGCCTCCCATCAGACTCTAGAAACCTCACCTCTACAATAAAAAGGAAAGAAAGCCCAAGTTCCTCCCTCCCCTACTCCCCACAGGCTAACAACCCCAGTGGGATCCTCTAGCTCCCCATCCCCACAAAGCTCTGGAATGCATCTGGTGTGGGCTCAAATACATGCCTCAAAATACACTAGTTGTTTAAATATTAAACTTGCTTCACCTTAGTGGTAGACAAGTAACGTATGTGAGAGTTCATCCTGTACTAAAAACTAATAGAATAAAGACAACTGGAAGGATCTAGACAGCCTGAAGGCAGGATTAGGAAACTAGATGACTGAGCAGGAAATAGGACCCCTGACAACCAGGTTAATGACTTGACAAATTTGCCTCAGGCCAGCCCTTCGCCAACACAGGGAATATGTCTTCTTCTATTATTGTCAGACATTCAAATCACACTTTAAGATGCGACTGAAAAATCACCTTGTTTGGCTTCATTACTTCATTCATTTTTTTTCATTCAGTTCTTCACAAAGTGAAAGAGCAATGGAAAAATGAATAACATTAAGATTTCTTGATGGAGCCTGGACTGTATTAACATAGTATCAAGCTAAGGAGCCATTCAGGGCTCTGAAACTAAGGAGCCATTCAGGGCTCTCTGATAACAACTGACTTGAAGAGCATAGCTTGACCTTCCATCTTTTTTTTTTTTTGTTCGAGACCGAGTTTTACTCTGTCACCCTGACTGGAGTGCAGTGGCGCGATCTTGGCTCATTGCAACTTCTGCCTGCCTTTCAGGTTCAAGCAATTCTCCTGCCTCAGCCTCCTGTGTAGCTGGGATTACAGAAGTGTGCCACCATTCCCGGCTAACTTTTGTATTTTTAGAAAAGACAGGGTTTTGCCACATTGGCCAGGCTGGTCTTGAACTCTTGACCTCAGGTGATCCACCTACCTCAGCCTCCCAAAGTGCTGGGATTACAGGGGTGAGCCACCATGCCTGGCCAGGCTTCCATCTTAAGTCTTTACCTCCATACACACATACACACACACTAATATAAATAACTCCCTTCCCTCCAACATCAAATGGAGATGATCAGGGCTCGATCGAGAGAGCTCCAGAGAATACCAAAGTGAAGAATGAGAAAAGAACCTGACCAGGTGCACTTATAGGAGCAAGAAGTACCAAAGTAAGTACTGCAGGCAGTGTGGACCTTCAAAACACAGTGGCCATGCTTGCAAATGATAAAATTCCATCTTGTAAATACTCAGAGTAGCAGCTCCTCCACTCGGGAACAGGATGTAGGATAGAGGAAATGGAAACGGAGATACATAGAAGGGCATATATGTAGGGAAGAAAGAATGAAAAATCCACCTCCACAATACAAAGAACAATTTGAAACAGGCTTTCAAAATGATCAAAATCAAAATGCAGAGACCAGAAGCAGAAAAGGATGAGAAATATGCAATGGAAAATTAATAATGTAGGCAAACTCTTAAGAGTTAAGAAGAAATCAGAAAAACTGGATGTAATTATATAGAAAGATTGCACAAGAGAATAAGATCTTTTGCAGAGATGGCTCAGAAATAACTTTATAAACTGTAGGCCAGACCAGGAAAGTAGTCTTACCAACCTGTGCCATTATGGCCTTTCCTCATCTCTTCCACAGAACCAGCCTGTCGATGTGCTGGCCAGGAACAGAATCAGCATGGGTCTATTTGCCTGTCTCAGGGATCAACTGCTCTCATGGTCAGTCTGCTCAGGCAGAGTGGATCCAAAATGAAATGCCTTTTATCACTGCTTCTCAGACCTTGCTTAAATAATTTTCAACTCTCAGATGCAGAGTGTAAGAACTTCAGCTTTCTCCAACCCAGGGGAGCGCTTGCCTTTTGTTTTTTCTTCAACCAGACACATAAAGATGGAAAATTAATAAAAGATTGTATTTCACAGTTTGTTGATAAAAGATCTAGAGGCAAATCCCCAGACTTTCCATCATGGCAGAGCCTTAGACATGTCTGTCAAGCTAGCAAATCTCCTTGGAGAACTCTTTAAGACCATGTGCTCCTAAAGCAGGGGCCTTATGGAATTATGTCTGGCATCTAATTTATTCTCTTTGTGAACCAAAACACAGGCCCACTACATATCACATTGTATCACCATTCGCAGTCATCATACTAAGCACCAGTACCAGAAAATGATACCTGGATTAGAGAGTCTCTGAAGTCAGAGCTAGGAGGTTGTGAAAGGTAAATAAAATCTCAAGACCCTAAACTCACTTTACCAAAGGGAAAAGTTAAGCTCAGAAACTGAGTCACGCAAAAAAGAAAAAATGCCTTTCCATTTGTTCCTAAACAGATGGCTGCAAAATAAAGGCCACTTATCTCCCCAGGTAGCTTCCCTCACCCTGACAATGTAAATTAATGGCTGATCTTCGCAGATACAGGACAAAGAGAAGACTAGAAATCATTCCTCCTACCACCTCAAAATAAAGTAGACTCTCTGTTTACTTATCTTATGTAAAATGCAGATTTACATAAGTAAATGAGTGCAAGATGTATGTATAATTGATTGTGGCTCTATTCCTTCCTTTCACATGTAACATGGATTTAGTGAATGCTAATCCAAGTATCACAAGAATGTGAAAACTTTCTTTAATTTTCTTTCCTCCTTCCCCTCCTGCCTGCTTTTTCTCCTTTAAATATTTAAACTCCCCAAACACTCTTAGGAAAAAAAATACAGACCTTAGACCCCACTGCGACCTATGTCTCTTTTTCTTAGGTGTGTTCTCAGCTTTGGCAAAATAAACCTCTAAATTGATTGACACCTGTCACAAACACTTTTTCTTTTACAAGATCAAGGTAAGGTTTGAAAATATAACAAGTCAAGTCTCTAAACCCCACCAGTCCTGAGATTTGAGAAGCAGATAAAGTAACAACCAGAATAAGAACCACAGCCAGCCCTGAAATAGAAAGGTAGCAGAAAGGTGGTGAACAGAACATGGCCGGTGAACAGCAATAAGGCAAGAAGATCCTTCAGTGCTTTCTCATTTCCCTTCCTTGTAGGAAGAGAAGGCTGGTAGTTTGGCTAGGTTACCACAGCCTACCAGAGAGGCATCTGAATGGCAGGTATTCTACACTAATTGGTGCAGATTTCCCTCTTGCAACGAAGTCTGGCTGCTGTGCTATTACTTTCCGTATTGCTGACCTAGAGAAGATGTCTCTGGAACTCTCTATGAAGAAAACAGACAATCTTTCTAGGACTTTCTTCAAAACTGAAAGGATGCTGGACAAGTCCATCCAAAAATGCTGTTTCTTGATCAAGTTTTACAACAGTATAGAGGGTTCAAGAGAAGGGAGGGCTCAACTATAGAGGGCTCAAGAAAAGGGAGCTCAAAGGAAGGTGTGCCATCATATGGGGATCGTATATTAAATTGATCTCCTGCCTGGCTGAAAACCTGAAAGTTGCTCACAGAAGCCTCTAGGGGCCACATTGAATCTGTCCTATGTGAGACCAGAAACAGAGAAACAGAGAATGTCAAGGTGATGAAGACTTGAAGCCTCAACATTTCTCAAAATGTAGAAGCCTCAGAATCAACCAAGGGCACTGTTAAAAATGCAGATAGTCTGGGCCCTACACTAAATCTACTCAATCAGAATAATTGGATTATGAATCTGTATCTTAACCTACCCCTACTTTTAACCTCACTCCACTGACCTAGGAAACTCCATTCTTCTCTGTCCTTCTAGTATTAGCCACTTTAAAGGGAGAAGGAAGTTAAATCCCACAGTCTACTTAACATCACTGGGGAGAATACAAATTATCACTCACTTTATCTCTCTGGGAAGAATAGAAAACACAAGAGACCAGCAAACCCTGCAAGAGGATATGAGCCAATTAGAGCCCCTAAACTAAGAAGGGTAGCATCATCAGGAGCTGAGCTATTTGAAGCTCTCAGGGTATGCTGGTACTCAGTAGGTGCTTAATAAATATGGAGAGGGAAGAAGAAAGAAAAAGGAGAAAGAGGAGAGACAGAGAGAGAAAGAGAAAGCAAGCAAGCAAGAAAGAGAAAGAAAGAGAGAGAGAAAGAGAGGAAAGAAAGAGAGAGGGAGGAAAGAAAGAAAAAGAAAGAAAGAAAGAAAAGAAAGAAAGAAAAGAGAAAGAAAAGACAGAAAGAAAGAAAAGAAAAGAAAGAAAAAGAAAAGAAAAGAAAGAAGAAAGAGAGAGAGAGGAGGGACAGACAGACAGAGAAAATGAATGAGTAGTGAGTAGAACATGTGTAGGGGGTGTTTGGGGAGAGCAGATAACAGGGAGGAGACAGCATCTGTGGTGTTTTACAAATTGTTCACACTCTGTCTATGGGGCCTTTGGGTCTTCTGGTCTGCCATAAATCTGGAGGGCCGAGGTCCTGGCACCATCCCCACTGCTGTTGGCACTCTTATTTCCAGATAATCATGTTAATTCTCATCCTCCTGCGTTCTGCCCAGGCCTTACTCTCAGCTCTAACCCACTTACAGTCAACCCCTTTCACTTTCATTTGGGATAATGGGAATTCTCATTCATCATGCTGATTCTTTTTGATGAAGGTTTCCTGGCCTTACTGGTAAGAAATCCTCAGCACATGTTAACTGCTATTCTCTCTGATTCTCCAGTCTGACGGCTTCTTAAAGAAGAAAGCATTTTTCTAGTTTACATAAAAGGTACTTCTCAAGGTCAGAGCAGCAGAGGCGTACACACAGAGGAGAAGGTGTGGATCAATCCACAGCACTAGAGCTCAGCTCCCCTCACTGTTTCATCAGCTCTTTAGTTCCTGTGCAAACCTGAGCTCCTTTCTCTGCTCTGGGTGTGTGTAGAGGGTGTTTGGGGAAAGCAGATAACAGGGAGGAGACGGCATCTGTGGTGTTTTACAGATTATTCACACTCGCTGCCTATGGGGGCTCTGAATCTTCTGGTCGGCCATAAATCTGGGGGGCGCAGGTCCTGGCACCATCCCCACTGCCACTGGCACTCTTATTTCCAGATTTTCCATTCAACTATTAAATGTTCTATGAACCTTTTCTGAAGGAATGCTCTATGCTGGGCACTGAGTGTAGACCACAGGAAACAGAATGCATGTATGCTTATTTTTGAATTTCAAATTATGTGTAGCAGATTTGGAAAAAGTAAAAGAAAAATGCAAAGAATGTAATTAATCTATAATCCTACCACTCATCCATAATCACTGTTAAGTGGATCTATGTGCTTCCATTGTTGAATTTGTAAATATGTACAGAACTATTACATTTATTTCAAAATTAAAATCATGTTATGTTGTCTCTTTATGGTATCCATAAATGGATAATATTTTCCCATGGTCATTACAGTCTTTCATAACATAATTGTTTAGGCTACATAATGTTCTATCACATAATTTATTTAGGCAATCCTCTTTTTGGAGATTGGAGTAATTTCCAATTATTCACTATTATTTTTTAAGCCACTGGGATAAACATATATTAGTAAGTATATACACACAATTTTGATCATTCCTTAGAATAAATTCCTAGAAGAGGAATTGTTGAGTAGGCATATGCATGTTTAAGGCTTATGATGACTATCATTAAATCAGTCTCCATAGGTCATCAGCATTTAAATTCCCATTAATACTAAGAGAGCATTTCCATTTTTCTTACCCTTATAACTACCAAATAGTACATTCCCCCTGCCTTTTTTTTTTTTTTTTACAAATTTCATAAGCAAACAACAAATTTTGGTATGCGTTTTGTCATCCCCTGCCAATTGTCTATCCATTTTCTTTGTTCATTTCCCTACTCTGTGTGTGTTTACCATTTGTTCTGAGTGTTTTTGACCAACCCTCCCCCCAAATTCATATGTTGAAATTATAACCCCTAAGTTGTTGGTGTTAAGAGGTGCCGCCTTTTGGGAGGTTATTAAGTCATGAGAGTGGACCCCTTGTGAAGACGATTAATGATCTTATAAAAAGAGACTCCAGGCCAGGCGCAGTGGCTCACACCTGTAATTCCAGCACTTTGGGAGGCCGAGACAGGCAGATCACGAGGTCAAGAGATTGATACCATCCTGGCCAACATGGTGAAACCCCTTCTCCACTAACAATACAAAAAAAATTAGCTGGGCATGGTGGTGGGTGCCTGTAGTCCCAGCTACTCAGGAGGCTGAGGTAGGAGAATTGCTTGAACCCAGGAGGCAGAGGTTGCAGTGAGCCGAGATCACGCCACTGCACTCCAGCCTGGCACCTGGCAACAGGGTGAGACTCTGTCTCAAAAAAAAAAAAAAAGAGAGACCCCAGTCTGCTAGCTAGTTCTTTCCACCACGTGAGGATACAGCTAAAAGGTACCACATATGAAGCAGAGAGCAGCCCTCACCTGACATGACTCTATCAGCACTTAGATCTTGAAATTTCCAGGCTCCAGAATGGTAAGAAATATATTTCTGTTGTTTATAAGCTACCCAGTCTATGTTATGTTCCTGTACTAGTCTGAATGGGCTAAGACAATATGTTAAGACTTTTTATATAGCAAGGACTGGATTATAAGTGGCAAATGTTTTTCCACTTTTAAAATTTAACTTACACACAAATTTTATATAAAAAAGTAAGTATGGTAGTCTATTGATTTTTGTGTAACTGTTTGTCTTTATGTCAAAAGAAAGACTTTGCATTTAACTCTTTAATCCATTGTTAATGTATTTTAGTATACTGTGTATAATAAAGATTAGTCCATTTTCCCAAATAGGTAACTAATTGTTATAGCACCCAAAATTAACAAATTTCTCCTGCAATCATTAATTTTAAATCTTTACTTAACCATATACTGTATTTTTCTATTTTCAAGTATCTGTTTCAGAGTTTTGCTTTGTTTTGTTTTCTGCTCAATTAATTTATCTGTATTTTTGCTTCAATATAAAGTAGTATATATTTTAGCTTTAAAATATTTTTTACTATCTAGTAAGATAGCATTTCTCTTTTTCAAACTTCTCTAATTGGCTCTTTTTATTCTGAGATGATTTTTTTGACCTTGCATTCTAATATCTGCTCACAGAATCTAAAATTATAAGATGTAATGAAAAAGGGCATTTTTTTTCTCAACCTTCCATAATATCCCTTTCTTCTTAATTTTACCACTTTAAAAAACTTCTTTTAACTTTTATTTTAGGTTCAGGAGTACCTGTGCAGGTTTGTTATATAGCTAAATTTAATGTCACAGGGGTCTGGTACACAGATTATTTTGTCACCCAGGAAATAAACATAGTACCTGATAGATATTTTGTCCCTCTCTCTCCTCTCACCCTCTACCCTCAGGGAAACTTGGTATCTGTTGGTCCCTTCTTTGCATCCATGTGTTCTCATTGTTTAGCTATCACTTATGAGTGAGAACACATGGTAGCTGCTTTTTTGTTCCTGCATTAATCCCTTATGATAATGGCCTCTAGCTCCATCCACACTGTTGCAAAGGACATGATCTGATACTTTTTTATGGCTGTGTAGTATTCTATGGTGTATATGTTCCACATTTTCTTTATCTAGTCTACCATTGATGGCCACGCATGTTGATTCCATGTCCTTGCCATTGTGAATAGTACTACGATGAACATAGGCATGTCTTTATGGTAGAATGATGTATATTCCTTTGGGTATATAACCAATAATGGGATTATTGGATTCACTGATGATTCTGTTTTACATTATTTGAGAAATTGCCACACTACTTTCCACAATGACTAAACTAATTTATATTGCCACCAGCAGGGTTATTTTCTGCATGACCTCACCAGCAACTGTTATTTTTGACTTTTTAATGATAGCCATCCTGACTGGTATGAGATGGCATCTTTTTTTGTTTTTTGTTTTTTGTTTTTTTTGTAGTTTTTCTTGTTGTTGTTGTTGTTGTTTTCTTGAGACAGAGTCTCGCTTTGTCGCCCAGGCTGGAGTGCAGTGGCACAATATCGGCTCACTGCAACCTCTGCCTCCCAGGTTCAAGAAATTCTCCTGTCTCAGACTCCTGAGTAGCTGGGAATACAGGTGACTGCCACCATGCCTAGCTACTCTTTGCATTTTTAGTAGAGACAAGGTTTCACCATATTGGTCAGGCTGGTCTCAAACTCCTGACCTCAGGTGATCTGCCTGCCTCGACCTCCCAAAGTGTTGGGATTATAGGCATGAGCCACCATGCCTGACTGAGATGGTATTCATTGTAGTTTTGATTTGCATTTCACTAATAATTAGTGATGTTGAGCATTTTTCAATATGCTTATTGCCCTCATGTATGTCTTATGTTGAAAAGTGTCTATTCATGTCCTTTGCCCACTTTTTAATGAGGTTGTTTTTCTCTTGTTAATTTAAGTTCTTTATAGATTCTGGATATTAGACCTTTGTCAGATGCATAGTTTGCAAATATTTTCTTCTATTGTGTAGGTTGTCTATTGATGGCTTCTTTTGCTGCACAGAAGCTCTTTAGTTTCATTAGGTCTCATTTGTCAATTTTTGTTTTTCTTGCAATTGCTTTTGGCATCGTCATGAAGTCTTTGCCACGTCCTGTGTCCAGAGTTGTATTTCCTAGGTTATCTTACAGGGTTTTTAGAGTTTTTGATTTTGCATTTAACTATTTAATCCATCTTGAATTGATTTTTGTATATGGTATAAGGAAGGTGTTAGTTTCAATCTTTTCCATATGTCTAGTCAGTTACCCCAGCACTACTTACTGAATAGGGACTCCTTTTCCTATTGCTTGTTTTTGTCAACTTTGTCGAAGATCAGATGGCTATAGATCTGTGTTATTATTTCTGGGCTCTATATTCTGTTCCACTGGTCTGTCTTTGTGCCAGTACCATGCTGTTTGGGTTACTATAGCCCTGTAGTATAGTTTGAAGTTGGGTAGTGTGATTCCTCCAGCTTTTTTTTTTTTCTCCTTAGGATTGCTTTGGCTATTCAGGCTCTTTTTTGGTTCCATATGAATTTTAAAACAGTTTTTTCTACTTCTGTGAAGAATATCATTGGTAGTTTGATAGGAATAGCATTGAATCTGTAAATTGCTTTGGGCAATGTGGCCATTTCAATAATATTGATTCTTCCTATCCATCAGCATGGATTTTTCCATTTGTTTGTGTGTTGTCTCTGATTTCTTTGAGCAGTGTTTTATGTTGAAAATTCTCAGTGTAGAGATCTTTCACCTCCCTGGTTAGCTATATTCCTAAGTTGATTTTCTTTCTTTTTTTTTTCCCTCGCTATTTTGAATGGGATTGCATTATTTATTTGGCTGTCAGCTGGGATGTAGTTGGTGTATAGAAATGCTACCAATTATTTATGTTGATTTTGTATTCTGAAATTTTGCTGAAGTTGTTTATCAGATCAAGGAGATTTAGGGCAGAGACCATGGGGTTTTCTGGGTATAGAATTATATCATTTGCAAACAGGGGTAGTTGGCTTCCTCTCTTCCTATTTGGATGCCTTTTATTTCTTCCTTTTTCCTGATTGCTCTGGTTAGGAATTCCAGTACAGTGTTGAATAGAAGTGGAGAGAAAAGCCATCCTTGTCTCCTGGTTTTCAAGGAAAATGCCTCCAGCTTTTACCCATTCAGTATGATGTTGGCTATATGTTTTACACAGATGACTTTTATTATTTTGAAGTATCTAACAAATGAATTTTTACCATTAAAAGTTTCTTAAAATCTTGTTGGAATTTAATTGGAATCACATTAAACCCATAATAATTTGGGAACTGACAATGTCTTTACAAAATGAAGGTTCTCATTCATAAACTCTTTTCATTTTAATATTTTGCTCACTCTAGGGAGTGGTACATGTGATTTTTTTGATACATATATACAATATGTAATGATCAAATGGGGGAAATTGGGATATCAATCATCTCAAGCATTTATCTTTTCTTTATGTTGGGAACATTCCAAGTCTTCTCTTCCAGCTATTTTGACTATAAAATACATTATTGTTACCTATAGTCACCCTACTGTACTGCTGAACAGTTGATCATGTTCCTTCTAACTGTATTTTTCTATCCATTAAACACCCTGTCTCCATCCTGTTTACAGTCTCTGATTTTTCTTTATTTAATCAAGTTATTTTAATAATCTTTTAAAAATAGCTTCTATGGCATTTGTAGTTTTCTTTATCTCGGCTTTGCACTAAATTTCAGATTAAGGTAAATCACAGGTATTTTACATTTGTATTGCTTATATGGATAATAGTTTCCCATTATATCTTTGAGATCATAATAGTGGTATAGACAAGTTATGAAATTTTCTATATTTATTAGAGTTTTTTACATTTTTGTTATTCTATATTTGTTTTTATAGCTTCACTTAGTGTTCATCTCTTTTTGATGATTCTTTTTCTATTCTCCCCATGCTTTGTATAACGAGAACATGTTCATGCATACTTTTGTAGTTTAGTGGGTCTATGCTCTGTGGCCCCCAGGGCAGATGGTTTGGTAGAGGTGCTCTAAAGAAATGTTTGCATTTTTTAATACGAGCATATCCATCAGGCAGAGACCAAATGGAACATTCCTATTTTTTCCTCCTACTTTCAGTCACTCTGGCATCCTTCAGATTCCTCTCCAACAACTCCTTCTGCCTGGAGCTATTTCCCTCCAATCCATTTCAGCAATATTTATCCCTTTAATTCATTTTTTCCTAAAAGGCTTCTCCTACTCCAAGATCAGAATTGTCCAGTGCTCTGAAGGAAATTATTTGTTCCTTTAGTATGAAACCGTATGCATGTCTATCTCCACACCAAAATCCAAAACAGAAAATGATGATCCCCAACACCTAGCACTGAGTCTGGCACACAGTAGGTACTCAATAAAGGTTTGTTAAATTGAATTTGAGTGAAATGTTCACTTATATATGTCTAAGCAAGTTAATAAGAAGGGAACCAAGAGAAATAAGAAGTAAACATATTTTCAGCCATATTGACATGTGCAAAAAAAAAGTTTTCTATTTTCTTATTCCATTTTTTCAAAGCTAGTGTTTGCTTAAGTCACAGCCACCTGCTGCTCTGCAGCTGTATCAGGGAATATGTTTGTGCTCTAAATTACCAACTTAGAGCTTCCCAGTGGCTTTTCTACTAACAAGCTGCCAACTCTAGAATGATGGGGTTTCTGTTTTAGCTGACAACCAAAACAAAATCTGGCTGCTCTGAACAGGCTCTTTCACTCCACCTGCTGTTTCTACAGCTAAAATGTAGAAGGGCTTAGAAATCACCGAAGCCCAAGGCCAGGATTCTGATAGAAATTCATGGATTTCAACACAAGGCATTGTAAAATTGCTTGCACTTTATGTGTTTATTCCTATTGAAACTACCCGGGGAAAAACATGAGAAAGTTTTAAAACTTTAAAAGCTGTCCATGGCTTTTCCTGTGCAGGAACCTATCTTTGATATCAGCATTAAAAGCTGGAATGTGGTAAGGCTCAGTAGTCCACCTGTCTTCTCACCTCTAAAAAGGAGGAATAAACCTTTGCTTCTCCAAAGCTTCCAAAAAAGAATGACTCATGGGAGAAATTTCAGACACTGAGAGGAGTGGTGAGGAGGTATATGGGGACCAAAAAGGCCTTTCAGTCTCATGCACATCAATCAGCATTGACTAAGACTTTGCCAGAGTACTGAGAAAAGTATAAATTAAACCATAATCCTCATCGTATTGTGTCAACTTAATAAGTGTCTCATCTGCTTTGGATGAACTCACTTGGTAGGGCAGAAGGTGAGAGACTAGGAGACCTCAGAAGGCCACAGTATCCACACCAAACCATCTGAGCCCCACCTTCCATAGCACCAGGCACAGAGAAGACACTTTGAATTGCTGGATTTATTTTTAATGAATCATGTTTAAACAGGAATCGTGTTTTAATAATAATTTAAACATTATAAGATATTAGTTTATTGAATATTTACTATACATCAAGCACTGTGATAGCACTTTAAATGCATTATCTAATTAAACCCTCACCCTGAAATCACACAGTTGGTAAAGGATTTGAGAAGAATTTAGACCCAGGAAACATTACATTTATTTTCTCTTATTCATTCCCAATCCAGCAAACTTGAGAGCGTCCTCCTAGACTATCCCAAATCACACAAAGAAAATTTTCCTAATACACAGGGAGAAATAAAAAAAAAAAAAAGGAAAGGTTATCCAGATAGGCCAAATAGATTTCCAGGATGCCTGTCTTCCAGAAAGGGTTCTCATCATAACAGGGACACTAGAAATGCTACCTCTACGGGAAGAGCACAGACCCTGGGTTCTATCACACTTTGCAGATATCCGATCCTGTAATAAATTTCAGACGACATTTCTCCAGATGTAACTTCCTCTCTTCCCAACCAAATGTCAAGACTGCCTGCCTCACATATGGTGGCCTTCATAATAGGTATTTCAGTGAGCTTTAGATTTAGGTAAAGGAAATTGTATTATGGCAGTTTAAAGCATCCTCAATAATGCTCATTTTAAAACACTGTTAGGTAGAAGCATATCTGGGGGACGTGATTGCTCAGCTAACTTGATTGAGCTAAGCAATTGATTTAGTTAAGTTGACAAAGATACATGCACATATTTTGAAATAGCATTTTCCAAAATACAGTATTCAATGTATTCTCCTTCAATTCTTCATTTATCGCTGAGCTGTCCTTTGGTTCCTGACAAATAAATCTAATGGAAGAATTGATTCTCTTCCTAAAATGCTTATTTCCAGATAATATTATTTAAACTTAGGTGGTACCAGCATAGATTAGCAGAGGCTAGTTATTAATACCTCAGCTACTCAGAACAAATAATATTTGTTTGTCTGTAATGAGGGAGAAAGAGTAGAGGTTAGAAAATAGATAGATAAAGTACATGAACTAATACTACTTATGACTTAGAGAAATGTGCCTAGGCCCTCAGTCTGTCTATTCCTATTTTAGGGACTACTCTGGTTAAGTTTAGCCATTTAGTACCTTAGGTTATCTTTGAATTTCAGCAAGAAATTAGGAGCACTTTTTGGTAAATAAATTCTGACAATGTGAGCTCCTGTCCCTAATGATAAACAAAAGTAAATATGAAAAGCAGGCATGGGACACCCACAAGCAGAGCCGTCTGTGCCTACTGGGGGGACATGCTGTGCGTATATCAAGGGTCAGCAGGAATTATTCTACATCATTCCAAACACAAAACAAAACAAAGCAGATGGTGTTCACTGCCACTTGCTAAAGATCAAAGGAGAATTTACACACACTTAAAAAAAAAACTACTTAAAGGAGTAGGCTTAATTTATAACCTCCCTGCTCCAGAGCTCACCTGCCAATCAAGCTCACTCTGAGACTTGAGCATTTACTCTTCCAACTCCAGGTGGTCCTACTGTGCCAGATCAGTTCAACCTCTACCACAGTCCACAAACTGCAGGGAGTGACAGATTACAGAAAGGATCCTCTTGAATTCAAACTCTGGTGATAGTCAACTAAATAAATGCCAAGGCTTTCTTTAAAATAGCAGCAAGAATTACTGGCATCTGTCCCTCCCTCTCTCTTTTACTTTTTCTTCCTTTTTAATTTTTTTGCGCATGTCTGGGTTATAAAAAGGGAGAATGGTGCATCTCCTGGGGGAGACACTTGCCATCTCCCCCTCTTCGGACTTTCTATTTCTGCAAAGAAGAGTCGCCTACTTCTCCCCAAAGTCAGGAAGTTAAAGAGCAGGATCTACTGCTTCATGATTAGTGAGGGCTGTCACTGATTGGGCCACAGTTCTGGTGGGTGGGGCGAGGGCTTGGCCTTCTACATTTGTGTCTTGTGGCCTCTGGATCTTTGGTTCTTGCTGGCAACAGTGGGTGCACATCTTCTATCAGGTTTCTTGGTCCCAGTTACAATTGAGCAAATAAGCAAAGCTTCCACCCAGTGCAGGAGGCCCACTGCTTTCTACACCCCCTGGAAAGGTTTGAGAGTGTGAGACATGCCTACTGCTGGCTGATGGAACATACCGCAGGGTCTCCAGATAGGATGCCCCCAAGCACTGGGTCCCAAGTCTTGATGAGGGTGGGTGTCAATCCCCATCTAAATTGCATTCCCTCATTCACATGACCAGGTATTTAGGAGAGATTTTCCAATTGCCCAGATAGTAGCCCAAGCCTTTATTCACCATATTGCTAGTGATCTTCATGCCTATGTTATCAATCAGAATCCTGAGAGATGAGATTTAAGCTCCCCTAAGTCTGATGTTATCCAAGTTTCTCACTAGGAAGAGGCAGTGAAGGGATCTGAACTCAGGTCTTCCCATTCCAGAGTCAGCCCTCCCAAATCTCACATCATATCAGGAAATCTAGGCCATGTTTGTAAGAAGGGGGACAGGGAGACGGGGATGCGGATAGTTAAGTGAAGTATCCCATTGCTTCTCATTGTTTTTACTGTGGTTCAAGTCCCTGATTAAATCAGTTACTGATACGTAAAAATAAGACTTCAAAGCAGTACCAACAAAGACAAAAATAAACAAATGAGATCATATCAAACTAAAAAGCTACTGCACTGCAAAAGAAACAATCAACAGAGTGAAAAGATAACCTATACAACAGAAGAAAATACTTGCAAACTACTCATTTGCCAGGGGATTAATATTCAGAATGTACAAGGAACTCTGACATCTCAACAGCAACAACAGAAAAATGATTTTAAAAATTGGCAAATAATCTGAACAAACATTTTCAAAGACATAAAAATGACAAACAAATATATGAAAAAATGCTCAACATCTTCAATCATCAGGGAAATGCAAATTAAAACCACAGTGAGGTATCATTTCACCCCAGTGAGGATGGCTGTTATGAAAAAGACAAAATCAAAAAACAAAAAAATGCTGGCGAGGATGCAGGGAAAAATAAACTCTTATACACTGTTAGTGGGAATGCAAACTAATGTATTCATTATAGAGAACAGTATAAAGGTTCCTCAAAAAACTACAAATAGAACTACCATATGATCTAGCAATCCCACTGCTGGGTATTTATCCAAAGGAAAGGAAATCAGTGTATGGAAGACATCTGGACCCCCATGTTCACTGCAGCACTATTCACAATAGATGAGTGGATAAAGAAACTACAGATGAATGGATAAAGAAAATGTAGTACAGGTACACAATGAAATATTATTCAACCATAAAAAAGAATGAAATTCTGTTATTCAGTTGACATGGATGGAACTGGAGGACATTATGTTAAGTGAAATAGGCCAGGAACAAAAGTTAAACCAACACCACGTTCTCACTCATATGTAGAAGCGAAACAAAGTTGATCTCATAGAATTAAAAAGTAGAAGAGAGGATACTAGAAGCTAGGAAGGGTGGTAGATAGCTAGATAGATAGATAGCTAGATAGATAGATAGAGGATACTAGAAGCTAGGAAGGGTGGTAGACAGCTAGATAGGAGCAATAAATTCTAGTGTTCTATACCACTATAGGATGACTGCAGTTAACAATAATATATTATTTCGAGTCGCTAGAAGGAGAATATTGAATGTTCCCAGAACAAAGTAATTAAAACTGTTTGAGATGATGAATATGCTAATTACCCTGATCTGATCACTATACATTATCTGTATCACTACATATCCCATGAATATGTACAATTTTTGTCAATTTAAAAAATAATATTAGAAAAGACTTAGAAATAAAAATGGATAAGAAAAAATATTTTGAACATATAAAAATTTTAATAAAAAACAATAAAATAAATATATTATTTTAGAGCAGTGGTTCTCAACCAGAGGTGATTTGGTGGTGCCCCTCTTCCTGTCCAAAATCAGGGGGGCATCTGGCAGTGTCCTGAGCCATTTTTAGTTGTTATAACTGGTGGATAAAGGACAGACATGCAGCTAAACATTCTGCACTCCACAGGACAGCTCTCAGAACAAAAGAATGTGGTCCAAAATGTCAATCATGCCAAAGTTGAGAAACCTATTTGAGAGACTCAGTGAAATATGGATACTAAATATAAATGCAGCACTGCATTTAAATGCATATAGCATGCAAATGTAGCACTGCATTTACATGCATATAGTATGTAAATGCATCAGAACCTCAGATTGGTGAAAAGCGAAACCACCCTTGTAGTACAATTACTGCAACTTTGCCATAAGTCTTCTGTGGATCTATCAGCCTGGGCAGGTCATTACCAAAACTGTCCAGTGGGGGGAGCCGGTATTTGCCCTTTCCTATTCTATCTTCTACCCTTTTTGAGGTCCTTGGTCCACCTGCATCTCTCACCCTTCCAGTCTCTGCTTGGAGACACTATAACTTCTCCATGCGTAGATGCTGTCTTGTCCAGTTCCTAACCAATCCTGAGCAGAACGAGAAAAAAAAAGCATATTAATAGCCTTTGCCCAGTAGAAAGTTCCTATAACTATTAAGGAATGCCCATATTTTAGCTAGCTACTTTATATATTATAGCTCATAAATTTAAAAACAATCACATGAGGTAGGTATGATTTCCATTTTAAAGTTGAGGAAATTAAGGCTCAGAGAGATTAAATAATATGCTCTCTTTCTTAAAGATAGCAAGAAGCCAACATTCATATCTGTTCTGTATTAATTCCAAGGCATATCCTTATGCCACATTTAGCCAATACCTGACTTTCTGTCCTAGAGTCATATCAAGTTGGATACAAGCCATTGTTTTAGATTTATATTTTAAATTATTGAAAATAAATCCACAAGCCAAATAAATTATCAGTGTCTTCTTTAGCCTGTATTTTAGTTAGGATGCTTTGATTGCAAGCTACAGAAACCAATTTAATCTAGATAAAATAAATTGGAATAATGTATTACGAGGATGTAGGGATTCTCACAAAAACCAAAGAGATAAAAAACTGCAAAGCTGCTGCTGCATTTTCTCTTTTCTCATTTTCACTCCAGATCAACTTCTCAGCTGTCTCTCCTCCTTTGATAGTAGGGAAATATAGTTTAGACCGGGCCTGCCTAAGTTTCCAAAGGCAAGGGCTGTCTAAAAATGAGCAGTTTTCTCTCTCCAACTCATAAAAGATGCACCTGCCATAGAACAGAATTTCAATTGACTATTTAAATGCAACCTGAAAGTAATCCTACTGGTGAGTACAGAACTTTTCCTATTTCATGATACTGCCTTATTTATTCTGAATAAGAATGCTTGGCAACATAGAGATTAAAAAATGAGGAGAAATTGACTCAAAGTTTTACTTCTATGGTTTGAGATTCACACAGATAGACATTTCGGTCAAAACTATCATATCACCCCCTGACTTCTCTCCGATCTCACACTCAGATTGGCCTTCTAAGCTAACCTGCTTGTTGGCTGTTGTAAAAATAAATGGAAATACCTTGGATGCCAACAAATGATGTTGAGAGATAGAATAAATACACTGAATAGAGGATAAGTTAGGGCAAGTGAAGACACTTTCTCTTTCACCCTATAAAATGCAGATAGCTGAAGAGCTACTGCAGACATCGTAAAGCAGCTATATTTTTAGCCTCTACTCATTATGGCTTTTAGTGAATAGTCTCTCTGTTGTCTTAAGCCATTCATCTTTGGAGAAATAGGGCCCCGTTTCTCTGTTTATTTATCTCTTTGGAAATGGGAAAACATAAACTGTTGCACTATAATAAATTTTCTCACTTTTAATAGTTCAAACGGTTGAACAGTAAAATGAAAGTCAAGCATTATTTTTTATTCCTTGGGTTTTTGTCATTTTGAGTATCCTTAGCACCATTTAATGTCATGATCCCTAAGAATGGCCTCAATTCTATTATCTGTTTCTGAAGACGTTGTTCTCAAACTTTAGACTTTAAAAGTGGACTAGAAAAGAGCCTAATCGTCCTTTGTATCTAGAAGTACAGAGAAAGCAGGTGTTTTTAGCTATCTAATTTCTAACCCACCCATGCAAATTTTAAAATGTAGAAAAGAAAAAATAGAGAGGACTAAAATTATGCCAAAATAAAAATGTTTTCTAGGACAAGAGCTAAACAACCTCAAATTATTCTTAACATAAAACTTAATTGGGCAATACAAAGTTAACAAAATTTTAGATGCACTGAAGAATATTATTTAGTGACACCTTTGCTATTCAGGCAGATAATTCATTTTCATATGAAGGATCAGTTTTGGATTTATGTAATCCATCTGCCTCATCCTGGTTCCTGAGAATTATAGCACAAGAGATGTTTCAGACAGATACATACTGTCTATTCCTGGATAGAGCTTCTAACCTGAATCCTTGTCTCTTTTCCTATCCCAAATAAGCTGAGATGGGCAAGCTAGAAGGAAATCCAAAGGTTTCCTTCTTACCCTTGAAGTCAGCTCCACACCATGCAGTCTGCCTCCTTATCTTCCCTGGGCTTTTCCAGATTCAAAAGAGACTCTCAGGAGAAAAGCAATTGAAGAAGAAAAATAGAATGAAAGGGAGATAATCCCACAAAAGCACTCAGGCCAAAATACTTCCAGAAACACTAGCTAATAGCCCCTGCCTCCTCTCAAAAAAAGAAGAAAAGCCAGGATTTCCCACTCCCACCAGTTGAAACCTGTGAGACTCAATTTCCTCACATTCCTATTAAAGATTTTACCTACAATATCCAGGATGAAGAAGTGAGGAAAAGAAATGTTCATTTCACTCTCCAAATGGAAGAAATTTCTATCTCCTTATTTTTCCCTGAGTAAACCATAAACCTTTAATGAATTGACCTATGTTCTTGACTAACATTTTCCCATGAGTCATGTCCAGTGTGCTACCAAAATCACATCTCACTCACCTTCAGTATGTCTACTCTAGATTGTAGGCTTTCATTTCCTACTGGCTTATAAACTACTTGGAGACAGAACCTTTGTCTCCTGCAGCTAAACAGTTAATTGCATGGACTTTGAAGCCAGACTATCTGGTTGCTAATCACAGGTCTTTCCTTTGCTGACTGTGTGGTTTTGTAACTTAACCTCCCTGTGCCTCAGTTTCCTCATCTGTAAAACTAATGGAGATGTTGCTAGTAACTGCCTCATAAAGGCAGAGAGGATCAAACGAGACAGTTTGTTTAAAGAACTTGGAGCAAGCTGGGTGCAGTGGCTCACACTGGTAATCTCAGCACTTTGGGAGGCTGAGTGGGGAGGATCACTTGAGCTCAGGAGTTCAAGACCAGCCAGAGTAACATGGCAAAAGCCTGTCTCTACAAAAAAATACAAAAACTAGCCAGGCATGGTGGGATGTGCCTGTGATTCCAGGTACTTGGGAGGCTGAGGTGAGAGGATCACTTGAACCCAAGAGGCAGAGGTTACAGGGAGCTGAGATTATGCCATTGCACTCCAGCCTGGGCAACAAAGCAAGACCCTGTCTCAAATAAACAAAAACTCAGAGCACTATAAAACTTGTGACTAGTAGTCACTTAATGTTGGCTAGTATTATTTCCCTAGTATGCTGCACGTAATGCATACCCATTTAGTGTTGGATGAATGAATAAATCCTGAAGGGCATTTGAGCTCTTTCTCAGAAGAAAATCTGACATTATTGAGGAACATTATTCTATGGAACACTTTTGTGGCTTGAGAAAAGCATATCCTGACAGAATGATAAAATATGCAAATCTTTCCAAACAAAAATTTTCAACTCATCCTAATAGATTGCACACTTTCCCTGTTGCTTTGTTTATCACTGCTTAGGGACAAAGAAAAATTTTCTTTGGAGCAAACAGAAGAAACTCAGAATTAGGGTGAAGAGAATGTGAAAACGGAAAGGCTCGAGTCTTTCACAGGCTCTCTTCTCATCCCAGCCAGCCTAAAAAATTGTCTCTATCAGGGAAAGAAATGAGGTGCAGAGAAAATTAAGAATGCAAGTAGAAAGTTGATTTTGGTTTTACAGGCACTTGAGTGGTATCTCAAAAAATTTAGAGGCCATTTAAAGGTACCTTCTCTTATTTATGGTTGTACTTCCTGAATGAAATATTGTCTGCATTAATCCCATCTGGAATTACAGGGCCTTTCTATGTTTGATGCCTCCAGAAACTTAGAACACAAACACCAACCAAAGAAAAATATATGGACAAACATAAATTAGACTTTTTTTCCCCACTGGGATGCATCCATGCATCATAGCTTATAAATTTAGATTATACCTCTACTGCCATCATGTGATAGAATGGTTTTTAGTGAAGATATCCTAAAAAGTGAGCCAAAAATTCAGAATACAAGGAGCTTTCAAGGAAAAAGGCTGTATGCTGCCTTTACCTGCCTTCCAAGCAATCTCATGCTTTCTGATTACTCGTGATCAAAGTAAAATTTGGGGAAGCACTCTCTTTGTTCATGCAGCAATGGATCAGGGAGGCAGAACAGAGAACACTGGAAAGAACATGACAATACCCAGCCTATTCTTCAGTCATGTGTCATATACGTGTGATCTTGTTTTGCCTCACTTTAGATGTAAAAGCCCTAATTTTAGAATGATTTATCCTCACCATCGCCCAGGCCATTTATCCCCCAGACTAGAACTCTGTCCCATATCATGCCAATGTCATGCTTCCCACCTATATTCTCAAATGGCTTCCTCCCCACTGGACTTGGACATCCCCATTCACATCCATTTTGCTTTGCTTGCTTTCACCTCTGTCATGTTGGAAATTTCTTTCATCACTTTGTGTCACCTGGAAATCTGGGAAGTGTGTCTCCTACCTCCTTTTACAAATCATAGCGTCGATTTTTGACCTGATACTGAATACCGACTCCTCTCATCCTCTGCCTGAGTATGCTGATTTCATGTGGCCCTAATTTTGGCATAACTATAAAATGTGGAAAGTTTGTCTTTGGTGCCCCTCAGTGTGCTCCCTGTTCTCCTTTTCCTAAGCCCTAACCCTCCATCTCAGCCTTTCACTACCCACAAAATGCCCTCTGGCTGCCCCTTCCTTCCACTGCACCTATTCTCTCTACTGCCCTTATACCAAATCGGCTTCTCCACTCTCCTTATCAAGCCTGGTCTCAGAAATCAGCCTGTGTTAATAAAAGAAGTTAATGTACTTCAAGTTGCTCATACAAACTGATGATAGATCTTCTGTTTTGTTCCTTCCTTCCATATTTGTGTCCATCAGAGTAAAGTGGACTTAAAAAAAATAGGGATCAGGTTCTATCATGGGATGATTTTAGCTGTTGCTGCAACCTCCCACCTCCACACTTTCTGATCAGATTTTTCATCCACATCCCCTGAGTCAGTGGCAGGTGTTACCTCCTGGGAGGGGTTGCCTAGAATATGAAGAAACAGAGGCTCACTATGCTTTTGAGCTTCTAATTAAATTTTGAAAAATTGTAGCAAAGGCTTAAGAATCATGACTTTTTATTTCCAAACCTATTGGGATTTTTTAGCTAGAAACTTAACACCTAAAGAATATAGAGCATGAAATATTAGCTTCATCAAATGAAAATGAAAAATATAAAGCGCCAGGGTCCACAAAGATCAAGAACAGATTTGCTGAAGAGAATGAAAGTCAGAGAATAGAAAAAGAGGTATAAACTTTTCTGTGCATCTGTCAGTCCCATGCTGAGCTAGCGAGAGAAAGGGAAGGAGGGGACAGAAGTACCAGATACAACTGAGGAATTTAGAACAAAGGGTCCCAATGACTTACATTCTACTAAAGTAAAAACAGCTCCCTGTACCAGCACGGTAGAACAGATATCTAGTATAGCTTAGAGCATGATGTGTTTTGGTATTTGGAAACTTAAGATAGAGCCCCCACAAGACATGAACAACTTCTCATGAAGACTTAGAAGTAGGTTGAGAGAGAACCTATGAAACCTGAGAGACAGATGTATATATGAGGCCCTACGGCCATATGACAGAGAGTGAACACAGATATTTTAGTAGGTGTTGGTAGCAACAGAGACCAGTGACCTAGAACCATTCAAGCTAATAAATATCTCATCCAAGGCCATTATAACTAAGGTCTAGATGACTGTTCAAAATCTAGATACTTCATAAATCCCCTCTCTTCCAACTGCATCAAGATCCAGCATCTGGAGAAAGAGAATGAGAGGAAATCCTGAATTGATTGGGTTTATACCTGAAATAACATAGAAAACCTGAAAATGACAGAATTTACCTGGAAATAACTAGACTAATTAGGCAAAATGGGAGCTTGAGGCAGAAACTAGGTTGTTATACTTAAAAAAAAAAAAAAAAAAAAGAGGAAGTTGTGCTTACACTGCATATCTGAGCCTGTGGTCAGAACCAGAACCATCTGAGGCATTAAGACTCTCAGGAAAGCCTGACTACCGGATGGAAACATGGGGAGAAGTAGTAAGGTACTAAGGTAAAGGACCTTCTTGGGGTCCTTTAAAGCTTAAAGGTAGTCTACAGTGCCTGCTTGATTGATTCAGCCTCCACATCTGCCTACTTACCAGGTTTACCTACAGAATTGCACCTGCCATACACTTTCATCCACGTAACCTCGTCAGCACAATAAAACCTCAACTAAGTGAAACCCCAGGGAAATAAACGTGTCTCACAAACTTAGCTTCTGGTTAGCTGAGGCTTATCCTGAATCTCAACACCTATTGTGAAAACTATCCTGAAAATTCCAGTCTACTTGATTTGAATCTTCAGGGTCATCATTCCAAGCATTGTTCAGGCCTTTTTCCTTTCTTATTCATGAATAGATTTCTTAGTTTCCTCAGATTTTTGCAAACAACAAGATTCCATGGCCATTCTCATCTGAAAATGTCTCACTTATCTATATGTCTTTGAATAGTCACCTGAAAATGGAGCACAAATTTCCAGGACCAGTTAATGTGAACAGGTTAAATATGGACTTTCACTAAACACTGTAGTGAATTTCATTAATTTGCTCCATGATCCCATGAGATTTGGGGTGACTACATCATGCTGGTGATTGAATCCCCTAAGTCAAATGTTCTTAACATTGAGTTCATGGATGGGCTTCAAGGACATATGAACCTTCTGAATGTGGTATGCAAAAAAAAAATTTTTTATATGTGTGCTCATGTGTGTGTGTGTACTTATATGTGAATGTGTGTTTCATCAGTTGCTCAAGAGGGTCTATGACCCAAAAAAGTAAAAAAAAATAGCGACTTTGTCTTTTTTACATGCTGCTGCCAAGCCCAGGTCTCTACTCATTTATATTTCTCAACTTAGGATTTTGAGAAGCTAGGAGAGTTTCATATCACAAGTTAGTGTACACTAGGATAAAAATGAAGGTGAAGACATTTTTGACCTTCATTCTTTCTTGCCATCTCTCTGAGTTTTCAACCATATAATCTATATATGTGCTTTAGTATCTTCATCTGTGTTATAAAGAAAGTTTTAGGAGAGGATAAAGAACTCTAACATATCATGAAGTATTCACTTCCTGGTAAATATCACATTTAACTTACAGATTATTAGGATATCTCACCTATTACTAAGCCACCGAACTGTGGTAACCACACCCACACTTTGGCATCTTATTCACAAGTAGATAAACATCTCTTTGTGTGCCATTTTTAAAGTCCAGAAATGATAAATCTATGGCATTTCTGTAAGTGTCCTCAGATGAAAGAGAATATAGAAATTATCTATATCAATCCTTTAACTTTATTAACAGGAATAATGAGATCCAAGCCATGTCAAAGGTGATGTTGGAGCCTTCTCTTGATAGTAAGCACAGGGTTCTTCACCCTGTTCCAAGTAGTCCATTGGCCACAATTCACTGCCTCCTACTGATGCATTGATCCCTATATTATCCTTATGATGCTTCCAGCATGTAGTTCTGACTCCTCAATCAGACCATTAGCATTTGTGGGAGTGGGTGTATAAAAGATAATCTCAGCTGGCTCATTTTTCTCTCCAAACAGAGACTGTAATTTTGATTGTGAAGATGAGGAAATATGTGCTTCCTATCAGAAAGACAATGTCCCCCTTGCTACCAAGGATAACCCGGATCTTGTGATTTTCAAATGCTAGGAAAATTCCTTTTAGTCTTCCTGCCTGGAATGCTTCATAGCCTGAACCTCTCACTGACAGCAACTGACAGGTTTGCACATGGTGTGGTGACCCTGTGTCCACCTTCTGTCAAGTTGGGCTAGCATTGCAGTGACCGGAGGCACATCAGGAGGATCACATGTTGAGAACGCTTCACTTTGCTCCTGCTGAGAGGAGCATTAACATGTACAAATGGTACTCAAGAACAGAAGAGAAGAGACAGTTAGTTCTGAGGTGTCTCTTCATCAGGCTGACAAGCCAGAGCTGGGGCAGGAGGAAGGGAGGCAGAGTTTGCAGACAGACACTACACTAAAACAGAAGAAAGAAGCAGAAACCTGGGAGTGGTATCCCTGTTCCCTTGGCTTTAAAAGCTACAGCAGAGCCTCAGACTTGGTGATCACTGCATGCTCTCTTGCCTTTCCATTCATTGGTGTACCTTCCCGGATGTCAGCTTGAAAACCCATCTGCATACTTCCACGGAGGTCCAGGGAATGACACTAGAAAACCATTTGCAAGAGTGCTGCCAAGCCAACGGGGACTCAGAGATTGAAGGTCTGGCTTTAGGACATTGGGATTACGACTTTTGGACAAAGAGGAAAGTGATGGCTGCCTAACCCACACAGAGAATACCACTAAAGAGAACATCCAGAAAGGCAAAGAGTACACTGCAATAGGAAAGAACTGAACTAGGCAGGACCCAAAATCGGCCACTGGTATGAGGGTAGTTCTGGCTGGTGAAACAGGCTCCCATAGACAAATCCCCTTGAAAATTTTATTTGAAGTTTTTTAAGAGAAGTAATGATATGATTAAAAGCACAATCCTTGAAATCTGTCATTAGATATTAGTTCATGTCATGTTGGTTAAAGCTCTGTAACCCCTGGCAGGCCTTCTCTCCAGGTGAAGGAGCAGTGAGGTCCTGGGTGGTGTGAACACAGTCAGTCCTCTGCTGAAAGAGTACACTCACAATGATAGAAAAAATGGGGAAAGACTGTCAGCCTTTACACAGTTCCTTTCTACCCAAAGCTACTAGCCCCCTTCGAAAGGCTCCCGCCTTCTGCAGATCATTGCCGAATAGATCTCCCCAGGCTCTTTTCCTGCCTGATCTCCTTAGTCAGCAAGCTCTAGGTTTTGCTTCCTGTCTTATTTCTAAACTTTCCACCTTACTTGACACTGTGCCTGGGTTGCTTCCTTCCATTCCCTTTTGCCATACAGCACACAGCTGCCACCCAGCTCTGCCCTAGCCACAAGACTGGCTGAAGCCCAGGCCTTCTATAAATACAGCAGGCCCCTTCAGACAAGATCAGAGGAACAGGGACAGAAAACTAGAGAAGCCAGTGAGAAGCACTATCATGGAACAAGTAAGTGAGCCACTAGAAACCCAAGATAGATGTAAAGAGTCCTGAGAATCCAATTGTGCAAGTTATCAGAGTCAAAAACCACAGTCGTCATCAGTGGAGGCCAAGGCTATATCAAAAATGGGTAAGGCCAGGCCTCAAGCATAGCATGCAGAAGCATAGAGTACTCATTATGTGGAGTGATCCTGTCTGTCCAGTCAGGTTTTTAACTCCTTGAACACAATCCCAACCCTTAGAATGGAGTTACCTGCATTCGGTAAGTCTTAAACATAATTCTGATACTTAAGTATCTGTTTGGTTAAGCCAATTCAGTAATTAAAATAAATTAATCCTTGGACTTATGTATTCCAAGTAGTTACAAGCTTGACTGATTTTATTTCCAAATGTTTATGAGATACCAGACATGTGCATGGACAAGGGCGATTGAGGAAGGCACCTATTAATCAGAATAGTCACCATGGACCTATCAAAATGTGTGCTGGCTGGTTCACTGCTCAGTATATTCTACCAGCTAAATACTACTCTAAGTATGGGACTCTAAAGAGATTCTTCTCATACATTATGAGTTATCACAGCTATTTATAACGGATGCATTATATGCCAGGAATTAATAATAATTCAATAATTCCCCTTTACAATTAATAACAATAATCATAATTATTATAATAGCTATGAATTAGATCTGTTGTAAGTGAAATGGCAATGGGTTAGTAGGTTTTAAGTGTCTTTTTTTTTAAGGATCAATAGGGAAAACGTTTGGAACATAAAACTGAGGGTGAATATTTGAGAGAGTAGGGATCTGTGTGACATAGGGGAAAACTTTTTACTGATTTTAAATATAGGAACTAGCGGTAATCATTTTCATATTCTGATAAAATTCAAGGAAGCAGGAAAGTTTGCTCTTTCATTTAATAAGACATCTCAGTGGGCATTTTGCTTGTGAAAGCAGGGGCTGTTTTGTGCTAGACCAAGTGGCTGAGACAAGAGAAGACAACTCTGAGTAATAAAGGAGTACTATTTGAGTTTTTGTGTGAACAACATGACAGGCAGGGGTAGAGGCTCTGAGTCCCATAATGAAGTTAGAGAAATTATCTATGAGAAGAAAGCTTTAACTCACCAACCCAGTAGCAGTCTGGGGCCTCCATGAGATCTGATCAGAGAGAGATTCCTTTTAGTGATGACCAGTTGATTTGGGAAAGAGTTTGAAGACATTTCTGATATGTGCTATAATTCTCACTAGCCCCAAGACTTTAACCTCAGACTCTTGGTGTTGCAACGGTGGTGTTAAGGAGAAGCACAGGATGGGCAGTGTGCGATGTATGGGGTGGGGATGTGACATTCCCCACGCACTGGCCCCCAAATACACTCTGTCGCTGGGAACAGTGTCGGGATAGTAGCATCTTATTGAGAGAGGACTATAGCTCCAAGAGTCAGGTTATCGTTGGCCAAGAGCTGAGACTTAAGATGGAACTGAACCTGATCATGGAGAAGCAGGCTAAATATGGATCAGTCCAAGAGCCATATTTGTCAGGGTCCTCCACAGAAACAAAGCCAGTAGGATAGATAGATATAGACATATAGCTATAGATATAGATGGAGACAGAGAGAGAAATTTATTATAGAAATTGACTCATGTGATTATGGAGTTGGAGAAGTTCTACCATCTGCCATCTTCAAGCTGGAGAACCAAAAAAGCCAGCAGGGTAAGTCCTGAGCTGAGTCTGAAGGACTGAAAAGCAGGAGCACCAATGTTCAAGGGCAGGAGAAGATACATGTCCCAGCTCAAACAAACTGAGCAAATTTGCCCTTCCCTTGTCTTTCTGTCCTATTCGGACCCTCAGCAAATGGGATGATGCCCTCTCTTGTCAGTGATCTTCTTTCCTCCCTCCATCAATTCAAATGCTAATCCTTTCAGGAAGCACCCTCATAGACAGACCCAGAAAACACACCCAGAAATAATATCTACCAGTCCTCTGGGCATCCCTTAGCCCAGTCAAGTTGACGCACAAAATTAACCATGACAGGAGTAGATATGAGAAGGTCTGCTTTTCCCAAAACATGCTCAGAGATGGAGAATGGATTGGGAGTAGGAAGATGCTGCTGTGGTGTGGACTGAGACCAGGCATTGAGAGGACACACAGGTACACACACATGTGAGAGAGAGAGAGGCTGAGAGCCCAGAGTGCCTTTGTGGTATAAGGTAGCCAAACACAAACTAAAAGTGAAATCTGACAAAGGAGGATTTCAAGTGCTTATCAAAAGACATTCTTTCACTGAGAGGCTTTTACAGAATTCAATCACACCTAAAAATGGAAACAAAGTAAGCACTGAAAAAATAAATAAATAAAATAAAAACTTCCTGCGTCCACATGATAAGATATCACGGCTTTCCAGGAAGACTAGAAATCCTAGACCCATAGAATACTAATGTGGACAGCAGCCATCAAAACAGCTGACAAAATCCTGGTAAGTGGCACACACCAACTGCACTCATATAAGAAAGGTATGTAACAACTTTGGACTTTTAAAAATACAGACATGAAAATAAATGAAATGTCATTGGAACATGATGTCCAAACTGCAGCCAAAGCTGCCTCAACTTCTCTGTCGCCTGCAAGACTGCTTCCTGGAGGTGTGTTGTGTAACCAACCAAAAGTAAACAAATAAACCAGGAACTGAATCTATATATACAAGAGAAGAGAGAGTCTTTGTGTTGTGTGTGGGTGTGCATGCACAAAATAAAATGTAGAAGCACATAAATATATTTGCAAATCAGAATGTTGTTCCTGCTGGTTTTTATGTAAGTTTTTCTCCTTTATTCATTCACTCAATTAACATGTATTGAACACTCAGTAGGTGCCCGGCACTCTCCTGGGCAGCTTCTCATAGTCACAATTATTTCTCAGAACTCTGCAAGGTGTATAAACCCTCTTCATACACAGATGGAAAAACCAAAGCTCAGTGAGATTAAGTGACTACCTACTGTTGCAGCTGCTAAGCGGCTGAGGATTTAGAGCCAGGTCTCCCGATACAGGGGATGCCAACTTGCATGCAAAGGACTTTGGGCTGCAGCCTGCAGAGCAACAGTTCCCAACTTCTTTAAATTGATTCCAAATTCAAAGCCCTTTCCACAGCACCAGAGCTGCCTAAGTACAAAAAGTATATATTATGTTTAAGAGTTCATTTAAGAAAAATTTGTCAAGTGCCATCTATGTGGCACACATAAATTTTAACAGCAAGTTCTCATTCTCAAGTTGCTCATAGAGAAAAACATAATAAAACATTAAAAATAAAATAAAATAAAATAAAAATGAAGAACCGTGTACTGGCCTGAATAACAGAAGTGCTAGAGACAGTACTGACCAACACTGACATGATGACTTCAACTCAGAGGTGAAGAGGGAAAATTAATCATTGGAAACCATCACAGAGAAGGTGACTGTTCAGTGTAGTTTTGATGGAAAAATAGGACTTTCCAAAGAGGACCCCAAAAAACGTTCTAGGAGGAGGAAAAGCCTTGGCAAAGGTGGTGATGTGTAAAAGCTCTGGGCTGGAAGAATTGCAAAGAGCATTGCTAGTGTGAGACATGATATGAGGGGTACGACAGGGAATGAGGCCGCTGGAGCAGCTGGGGCTTACACAGGAAGGAATCTGAGAGACATGTATCGAGACAGCCTGGATCACCTGGAGCTTGTTCTCAGGTGGGTCTGAAGGCTGGAAATAGGTGACTTCTCCCCCCATAGGGGCTCACAAACCTCCTGGTAAAAATGCTTAAACCCTGTCCCCTATTGGGGTTTGGACACATGCAAACATGACTCATATGACCTCAAAAGACAGCAAATGGAATGAAGACACTAATAAAGAAGTTTCCATTAAGGAATGAGGAGGCTGGCTGAGTCAAACAGCGGAGCCTGAGGACCACATTGGAGTGGGGGTCTGGACGTGGGGAGGCAACCTCTTTCAAACCCTGTTCTAACCCAGGCTTCCAGTACTGCCAGCTCCATATTATAAAAACAGCCTCTCCAGAAGCTACAAGTATAAGATTTAAAGTTCTTATATAATAGTAAGTCCAGCACTGGCATTATGACTCATAGTAACCATAGGAATCCAGGCTCTTTCCATTCTCTGATTTTGTGCTTTATGGCAGATTGGTTATAAAGATGCCCACCACCATGGCTCCCATTATGGAACACAGGCCCAGTCATCTGAGCTGGTCATGTGACTTGTTTTGACCAATAGAATATGGAAGAGTTTCTTTGTGTGGTTTCTGAGCCATATCTTCAAGAAGTCTTGCAACATCTGCCCTCACTTTTCTGCCCTGAAACAACCGTGTAAGGATGCCCTAGTCTCCTAGAGAAGGAGAGACCAGATGGAAAAAGAGGAAGCATACATATGATTAAAGCCATCCAGGACCAGTCACATAGATGACCCTATGGCAAGACTTGCAGAAGAACCACTCAGCTTAGCCCAGTTCAGAAGGGAGAATTGTGAGAAAATAAATGGTAATTGTTTCAAGCCACTAAGTTTTTGATGATTTGTTGCACTGCAGTAAACAACTGAAACACCATCCTTCATGTTTTTCTTTTATTCTCATGATTGGCAAGATGCCTACCACATCAAAATCATTTTCCAGGGAAAAGAAGAAAGGATAAAAGACAAAAGGTTAATGTCAGTCAAGTCTATCCTCTTTAAAGCACTTCCTATCAGCTCCACCCAGTAATTTTGCATGTAACTTGTTGGTGAGTATTGGACCACATGCTATAAAGGAGTGTGAGGAAGTGAATGGGGCACACTGCCACCTGAAAAAAGTTGGGAGGTAGATATTCAGTAGGCATCTAGCAATAAGTACCAGATCAGATCACTGCTATTGGCGAAAGAGAGCCCCCTGAAGCGTTTGTGCATGGAAATAATGTGATCAGAGCTGCGTTTCAGAAGGGTATCTCTAGAAGATGAGTGCAGGAGAAATCAGAGGGGAGCCAGATCAGAGACAGAGAGATCAGTTAGGAGGTTCATGTGTCAGTCCCAGCAAAAGATGAGGATCTAACTAAGGCTGTGACAATGGAAATAGAAGAGGATGCTTGAGGGAGAGCTTCAAACTTGTTTGATGTGAGGAGTAAGGAAGTTTCTATCTGGCTGGGGTGATTCAGTGAATAGTAGAGCTGAAATTATCAAGATTAATAATACAAAACGAGAATCCTGTCTGGAAGAAAGACAAGGAGTTCAGTGTGTTACAAACACAGAGTTGATCCTTGTGATTTACAGTAGCTATATTCTACAGTCACTACAAATGCTGCATTGTGAATACTGAACAATTGCTCCTGAAGGAAATACAGGGGTCAGTTCTGAGAAGCCTCTAGTCAAAATATTTTCCATCAACTCATCAATACATAACGTTGTGTTATGTGTGTTTCTGTTTAAAGGCATCTTGTTTAATATAGACTGTTGATTCATTAACATTGAATTCACAGCCAGCCGCAATATAACTCATGCCTGAATGAAGCTTATCTAATGTATGTATTTTCTCCCTAAGGCACATCACAGCCTCCTAGTTCTTAGAAATACTAGACAGCACTTCAGCACTATGATTGGGGGACATTTTAAAAAGTGAAATAACCAAGGAAAAGCACAAAATTTTTTTTAAAAAAATGTGGCACTCAATGGACCGCGAAAAGAACAGTTACTTAAAGTGTGAGAGCTGAAACATGAAGTCAGAGCATTATTTTGTTCAGCCTCAGCTGGGAATGTGCTATCAGGTGAGTCCAAACTTCAGTCTATGCATGGCCACAAATGACCACAAAAGCATCTTCCATGTTGATTTGAGGATTACAAATAAATTTTAGCTAGTAGGCACATTCCCAATTGCAAAATTTACACATAAAGAGGACTGAGCATTTAACTTGAGCTGCCCCACGGGATATCCAAAAAGCAATTGAATATGCCAGTCTGGAGGCAGGAGAGATGTAAGTCAGATGGGTAATGCCGCTGCTCAAAGCCCAGCAATGCTTCCCTGTCACTATGAGCAGAAGCCAAAGTCCTTGTCACAGCTCATAAGACCCTAACATGATCTACCCACCCCACATTTCCATTTGATCTCATTTCCTACTTCTCTTCCCCAAAATTACTCTGCTGTAACCAAACTGGCTTGTCATGTCCTTGAACATGTCAAGAATACAACTCAAGGCATTTGCACTGTAGTCTCCTCCACTTGGATGTTCTCCCCATAGAGAACTGCCTGGTTTACCCCCTTGGCACCTTCAGAGTTTTGCTTAAATGCCGTTTTCTCAATGAGGTCTATTCAGACTACCCTATCCACACTTGCAACATCCCCCCACCTGAGAAGTACACAGTCCTTTCAATACTGCTCATCCTGCTTTGCATTTGCTTTTTTCCTATAGTATACTAAATAATTTTCTTATTTTGTTTATTTTGTACTATCTCCCCCCATTCCCACCCAGCTACCAGACTACAAGCTCTATGAAGGCAGAGATCTTAGTATGATCTATTCAGTGTTATATCCCGCAAACCTGGAATAGTGGTGGGCACATTCCAGGTTCTCAGCTATACTTGTTAAGTGAATGAATAAGTGAATGGAGTAATTATGAATTGGGCATATAGACCACAATTAATCTACACATAAGCATAAGCAAGAGCACTCACAGGGAGTAAACTGAGAAGGTGGTTGAGGACAGAGCCCCTGGGAATGCCGTGTGAAAAATGAAGCAGGGACAATGATCCAAGAAAGTAGGCAGCATGGAAGGTGGAGAATGGGGCGAAGAGTGGGATTCAAAGCCAAGGCAATAGAGATTTTCAAGGAGGGAAACTTGAATAGTGTAAAATGTCACAAATAAGTCATTGAGCTGAGAAATGAAACACACTTATCCATTTATGTAAAAAAATGCTGCACATCTTCTATGTGCCAGACATTGTGGACACTGGGATAAGCCACTCAAAGAGCAGGATTCTAATGACAATGTCAATGCTCCACCCAGGTTCCCAGGGTTCACTTTCTGACATTTTTGCACACCACCTGACTTCAGTTTGCCTCAGCAGTGAGGACAGCCCTCCAGCTCCTCAGAGGCTTGTACACACAAGCTCACACACAAAAGAGCTGGAATCCTGGGAATTTACTTCCCCAGGGCAGGCCTTGACCAGTAACCATAGGTATTGGAGTACTGCAGTCCAGCTGCCTGGCCTTCTATTGACAACTCCCTGGCCTTCTATTGACAACTCCAATGTTGGCCTTCTATTATACTCCAAAACTCCCCTACAGAGTCAGGCTGTAGCCACTATCCCCAGGATGTTGCCTGAGGACACCTTCTTATTGGGTCTCCTCCCTTCCACCGTACTGCACCTCCACTCCTTACCAGACTCCATGGGAGCCCTTCCTAAATACATCACTTATGTGTGAATCTAATGTTAGTCCCTGCCTCTGAGGCCTTCAGGTGTCCAGTCTCTAGAAAGGGAGATGGTCAAAAGAAGACAAAAATACAGTGGGAAAGCATGTGGGAAGCACATGGCACTGGAAGGGAACATGGGAAGGACCCAAGATCAAGACTTCCAGGACTTGAGAGGGCTTCCAGGAGACAAGGGAGGCTGTGCTGATGCTGGAAAGATGAATAGAATCAGTCCAGCAAAAGCAGAGGGCATTTGTGACAAAGAGGTTAAGCAGTGTAAAGATCCTGAGAAGAGCAAGAGCAGGGCTCCTTAGGGAAACTGCAGACAGGTCAATATGGCTGGGGGGCAGAACACCAGAAGGGCTGGGCAGGCCATGAGATCACAGGTGAGCACGGGCCACTTCAAATGGCTTAGTAAACCAGGTTGGGGAATTTGGAGCATCCTGACAGCCTTGAAGTACCTTTGAGCATCCGTTTGCAGCAGTAAAAATAATGGATTAGCAAGGCACAAGATAGGAGACCAGAGGACTCATTAGAAAGCTGTTGAAGTAATTCAGCCATGAGACAACAGTGGCCTGAAATAAAGTAGCAGAAGTGGGGCCAGAGAGAGGAAAAGGATTAAAATGGAGAGATTGCTTGTGACATTAGGAGGGCAAGGCCAGTGAACTGGGCAAGGCAGAAGGCAGACAGAGTAGGTAGGCAAGTTACGTGCAGTAAAGAGGTGGAGATGATGAATAGAGATTATTTCTGAGCAGTTTGACCATAAGAAGAGAGAAAGTGAATTCAGTGTCAAAAACAGGGTTTTGCAGGGGTGAAGGGGGCAGCCTTTAAGATGAAGGAGAACTGGAACTCATTTATAGAGCTACAAGGAAAGTGAGATCTACCCTTCAAAGTTTCTGCCCATTTCTCTCTCTCTGCCTTTCTTGTTTATTTTCCTTTTTACCTGGATGAGGAGTTGTTGTTATATTATCATTAAAATGCACACAAGAAATTCCAGCAGCAAGAAGATACCAGGACATAAAAAGCATATACTTCAAAAGTTCAGATTTAATTCCTGTTCTTATATTTCACTGGAGAAAATTTCATTTTTTTCCATCCAGCTTTGGTAAAAAGGCACAATGGCACAAGCAGTCCTGTTATGGGTGCAGAACAGAAGGTGGGAAGAAACATTCAATTAGAACGATGACTTCCTCAGCCCAGTAATGGTTTTGACATTTGCAGAGGGTTCCCAGGCAACAACCCCTGCCATTCCAAACCCCACAAATTGGGAAAGACTTTTTGTTGCAGGCTGAGAAAGCACCACACAAAAGGTCCCAGGCAGCATAGCCTTTTCATGTTTGAAGTTTGTCAGCTCAGCCCCATCTGCTTCCTCAAGCATATCCCCTTCTTCTCTGTATCTTCCCACAGATGACACTTTGGATATCTCTTTTCAGGTAAGTCCAAGAGAAAAAGCAAATGCTGCATCCAGGCTTGGTGAAGTAATTTCTCACTTGGGTTTTGCAAAATCCCGAGAGGCTTCAGGTTTCCTCCAAGATGTTACAAAAATCTTTGAGTCTCAAAAGGAGAGGAGAGTGTTGACAGTATGAAAAGAAGTGTTTTCCAAGATAATTCACCTGGACATTTGCCTAGGAGTTTTGCAATTTACAAAATATTTCCCATGTATAATTTTATTGGATTCTCACAGTAATACTGTATTTTTCTTATTGTATAGATGAGAAAACAGAGACTCAGATTCTTATCCTCAGACATCAGGTCCATTGGTCTTTCCACCATTCCACACTGCTTCTTAAAATAAACAGGATGAAAAATTGGGGTGTCACACTTGCAAAATGGATGGATAAATGTGGACAATGATCTGTTATAAAATGTGGACAGGGCAGATCAAGGTAAGAGGTGATATGAAGCAAAACTATGAAGGATCATCTTTGGTGCCCCTTACATATTTTTTGCCCTTACCCCAGGTGCCCCCTGTTCCTCAACCTCCAATGCCCAGGGCCTTCATTCTCTACCCTTTTGCTCAACAAGGCAACTCTTCTCTGTTGCCCACATGAGCAGAAGCTTACACCCTGGCTTTCCTGACTTCTTCCATCCCATCAAAACGTACCTGTCCCTCCCTGTGTCTTCTCCCTCAGCTTCTCTCTGGGCAACTGATCTACTGTAACTTGATCATTTGACTTCCTAGGAAGTGCCTTCCACTCTGAGAGTCAGGATGCTCTGTATGTGTGCTAAGGCATTAAATGAAGATTGAAAGTCACCCCTGTGTGACTCCTCCCTGTCAGCACTGCTACTTTGACAATGGTTTGTTGACTCAAACCGAATTCCACAGTGTTGTGAGAGTTTCAGGCACTACTGCAGCTAGTAGGTATAGGTATTACTGGGTGGGGATTGACTTTCCTGATTCCCTCAACTGGAGCACCACAGCCTATCCGTCAGTCTAACCACAACTGGGGCCACAAATTTCTCAACCATGGCCCTGGGATTGATTGCCCAAGCCCACTGGAGAGGACTGCAGGGATCTTCCAGAAGGTGGGATGTGACATATGAATACATTCCTTAAGGCTCTGTGGCCCTGAGAACTCAGATCCAGAAGAAGATCTGTGCAGGAGGTTTTGAGTCCATCCAGGGTACCACAGATGCCAAGAGTACCTCCTCCAGCCAAGACTGACCACAGCCCAGAGAACAAAACCCAGATAACAGAATCTATCTCTGACACTGGACTCCTTCTTGCATTCTAGGGGGGAAAAACTACTTTTAGAAAGAAACAGTGGAGACGAAGAGACACTGGGATGGAAGCTGACTGGCTTCAGGGTTCCAAGTCCTGAGTTCCATCTCAGCTTGGCCACTTATCAGCAGGAGGGGCCATGGGCAATGCAGAAAACCCCTCTGGGCCTCTGGTTCCTCATCTGAAAAATTAAGGATAACCAAACTTGCCTTGCCTATTCACAAGTCTTTCCTGAGCTCATGAAACTCTAACACCACAATATACTCCTCAGCTTTTCTGTCACTTAACAGGTGAAAAACCCATGGCCTAAGAAATTAAATGACCCACGTACCTATTGTCTTAGTTTGAGTGTCCCCAGACCTTGAAACAAGCAATCAAATACAAATAGTTTATTTAAGACAGGCAAGAAAAACTGTCAGAGGAGTGGAAAAGTGAACCAAGGAAGAGAAGGTAGCCAATAAAATGATTTATCAGTCTTGCTGCCTCTGGGGACAACCGAAAATTAATTCCCTGAGGAAGTTCTGGAAATGGAGTATAATGCAGGCCCTGAAGTTATCCTGCCCATGGAATGAGGGAGCTGGGGTGTTTACACACCAATCCTGCAGAGTCCTTGACTGAGACTGCTGGGGTAGGATGTGAGCAGAGTGGACTTCATGACTCTTTTTTTTAAAAAAAAAAAAAAAAAAGAAAGGAAAAGCTGGTCAGAGGCATGGAAATGGCAAGGCCCACTGGGTATGTGTGTGGCATTGCAGTGGCTTCAATAGCTAACAATCAACAAGGCTAAGATCTCAACTTTAGTTCCCTGACATCCCACTAGGGTCTCTCCCACTATAGGGTATCACATCTCCCTATGACATTATGGCTCAGTTCTCCTGACTCACCTCCTCGTGAGGTTTCTGCCAATGCCCAGATTGCTTCCTACCAATGTTTTTCTTCCCATACATGGTAACACCATTGGGTCAGAGCTGGGAGAGGGCATCCCTTGGCCAAAGTGTCCTCTCCAGGCTCCAACATTCAGCTCAGAATGTTCATCCTTGCAAGGCTAGAATAAGTTACTTAAATGAGAATTCACAGATTTGGGGGTCTTTTTCCAGACCTAGGGTATCTGTTAACAGAATATCAATCCAAGAAGACATTTTGATAGGAGAGAGAATAGTGACCCCAGGAAAAAAAGCAAATTAAAAAGCGAGGGAAGTCCTTGAGTCCAAGTGACAAGATCATCAGGGCAAGAGAGGGTACAGGGGATTCAATACCTGGTTCAGATACTAAATCTGCAAACAGTGAGTATCCCTGTTGTTTACAGAAGCACGTGTCCTGGACACAGCTCAAAAGCCTAGAGCAAGCCAGATCTGAGCTGTGCATACATTGCCAAGTGCAGGTGAGTGGCCCAAGACCCCAGGAACAAGGTTCCATTCTTAGCTGGGGAAAAACCGGCACTGGAATGTCTCCACCAAGACCTCACCAAAGCAATCAGTGGAGTACTAAACACCTATCTGACCATAACAGTCCAAAGTCTTGGTGAAGAAACATGGAAATTGTCTTCTTTGTGTTTTGGTGGTAGAGAGAGGCTGAAAGGGCAAAAATGATATAAATATTTTAAAAGTCACAAAGCATTAAGGAGAATTCTGACTCATTAGATGTGAATTCATAGTGAAAACAGCTTAGCCTCACTGCTTCTGCATGTCATCAATTGTAAGACCCAAATTTTTTCACATTTTAGTATCTCTGAAATTGGAGTGGTCCTTGCAGTAATGGTGGCCTCCAGTCCCTCCACTCGCAGTGAAATTGTCATTGCCCATGTGCCCCAATGTGCACAGAGATATTCCCATTTTCTTCACTCATATACTGAGTTTAGTTACCATGTAAGATGTCCTCAAACCAGAAAAATAGCAGTAATTGTTGAAGTTAGATAATGAATTCATGGAGTTTATTATTTTACACTTTCCACTCTTTTATGTAAGGTCTTTTAGGCTAACTGACTGCACCATGGACTTCATAGTAACCTCTGTGACCTGCACATACACCTCCAGATGAGCTCCTGGAACTAAAAAGTCTGAAGTAACTGGAAAACCTCAAAAGGAGAAGAATAACCAACCCCTGTGGCATCTAATTAACTTTGAGATATTCTTCTATTGTTCCTCGTTCCTGCCTCAGCTGATAAGGCAACATGACTTTGTAACTGACCTTGCTCAACTGATAGGTCAACCTTGTGACTTCAGACCCTACGACCACATCCCAGCTTGCAAAAACCAAAAACTTCCAAAAGTTACTTCTGTAACTCTCCACTCTTACCCCAAACCTATAAAACCAACTCTCATCCCACCACCCTCCGCTGACTCCCTTTTCAGACTCAGCACCCCCACAGCCAGGTGAATAAACAGCCATGTTGCTCAAATAAAGCCTGTTTAGGGATCTCTTCATTCAGAGTGTGCTTAACATTTTATATGTTTAAACATTTCTATAATAAAAAGGAAAAAATGTCTCCAAAATATACAATGATTCAGCATTAAAATGAAATGCTTACTGTGTTTTGAGAAAGGGGAAAAACAGAGCCATGGGGTGTCAATGTGATATTAGTGAAACAAATGCTTGACATTGAAGGAATGACGGAAATTTTACATTTTCTTAGAAAATAACAAGCAAGCTCTTTTCAGGACCTAAGAAAGCAAGTTATCTACAAGTGGATGAAGCATGTAATATTTTGTTAATTGAGATTGAAGGCAGGAGGAATTGCCTAGGCTTTTGGAATTTAAGAAATTTGAAGCAATGTAACCAAGTTATGAGTTATGCTATACTATCATTATGTTGTTGTCATAGTTTAAATAATACATAAAATAATGTTATGGTGGTGGCTCATGTCTATAATCCCAGTATTTTGGGAGGCCAAGGCGGGCAGATCATGAGATCAGGAGATTGAGACCATCCTGGTTAACATGGTGAAACCTTGTCTCTACTAAACATACAAAAAATTTGCTGGGCATGATGGCACACACATATAGTCCCAGCTACTTGGAAGGCTGAGGCAGGAGAATTGCTTGAACCCAGGAAGCAGAGGTTGCAGCAAGACAAGATCATGCCATTGCACTCCAGCCTGGGTGACAGAGCAAGACTCCATCTCAAAAAAATAATAATAAAAAAGTAGTGGTACATCTTCCCTTCTATAGTGTCTTAGAATCAATAAAACAGCAGTTCCAATGTTGAGTATTCCCAGTGTTGACTAACCAAGGCAAAATTTTAAAATATCCATATTTACCAAAAGAGATAAAGAAGTTTTTGATCAGCAAAGTTCCTCTTAGGAAAAATACTGCATTTGTCTAGAAGAAATGCTTTAATAAGAGACAGGTCAGGATCTTAATAAGACCTCAGTGTCACGGCTGAGATCATGGGCTCTGAAATCTGGCTGCATATCTTTGAATCCCAAATCTGCTGCCAATTAGCTGTGTGACGTTAGACAAGTTACTTAACTCTTCTATACCTCAGCTTCCTTATCTGCAAAATCAGGATAATGAAAATGGATCTTTCATGAGGTTATATAAAGATTAAATGAAATAATATGTGCAAAGAATTAAAACTAGTACCTGGCACAAAGGAAGTTTTCAATAAACTGTTACGTCATGAATGAAAGGAAAAGAGCAATGTGTTTACTCCTGGAGGAGAGATGGCTAGGAGTGAAGTGTCAAAGAAAGGAATCCCAAGAGACAGCAAAAGCCTTTCCTAAACCGTGATGTGTAATTATTAGGGAAAATTTGACATTGAAGGTGAATATTACTGGGGCAGAAAAGAACAAGTCACAGAATTAGAAGGCAGAAGAGACACTGAAAAAGCAAATTCCAGGAATTCACAGAATCAAGTGAGAACCTGTGGATCATCGCATGCCATGGATTTTGGGACTAAACTTACACTACATTCTCCACCTGAGTTAAATGTATATGCCTTCCTCCTTCTCAAAGATGATAAACTGATCCCATTTTAGGGGCCAACTATGATCAATTAGAGTGTTGCACTATGAAGGATTAGCAATATCTGCCTTGGCGTGGGGGGATTAAGTCACAGTACAGGAATAACATTTCAGCCATGTTGGCTTTAGGCCAGGCCTGTGTCCCCATATTAGAAATGCAGCCAAAATGAAAAAAGCCCCACAAAAATCTCTGTTTCATGTGGCTAGACCAGGACCAAAGTATGTGAGACACCCTTCTTCAGACTGCATCCTAAGGTCACACAACTGGATAGAGTTTCGGTGACTGATTCAAAGTGCATTGAACAAGTATCGTCACATAGGGATTCTCCAGCCCAAATTGTCACATAGGGATTCTCCAGCACCCAGCAGGTGTCCAGGGGATTCTGAACCAATAAAGATATAGGTATTCCATCCACAGGCAGGGAATTGGTGGCAATCAAATGAATTGAAAGTTATAAAATCCTTAGCTGGGCACAGTGGCTCATGCCTATAATCTCAGCACTTTGGGAGGCCAAAGAGGGTAGATCACGAGGTCAAGAGATCAAGACCATCCTGGTCAACATGGTGAAACCCTATCTCTACTAAAAACACAAAAATTAGCTGGGTGTGGTGGCACATGCCTGTAATCCCAGCTACTCGGGAGGCTGAGGCAGGAGAATTGCTCGAACCCAGGAGGCGGAGGCTGCAGTGAGCCGAGATCGTGCCATTGCACTCCAGCCTGGGTTACAAGAGCGAAACTCCGTCTAAAAAAAAAAAAAAAAAAAAAGAAAGTTGTAAAATCCATATGCTGGCTTGAATTATGCTTATTGAAAGGTATAGAGGGAAAGGAGAGTGTAGTTCAGAATTAACATAGAATTAGCAATCATTCTGTTTAAATATGTTATTGTACAGAAGATGAAATTGAGGTCCAAAGTTTATAAAATGTGAGAGGCAGGTCTAGAACCCTGACAGGGCCTTTCCTCTTGTAGGGTTGCAAATATAGGATGTGCTGAGGTTTACTATGAAAATCCAGCCCTTCATACATCCTTGCTGTCCTCTCCTGCAACTCCAGGGAAAATTAGACCAATTGGGAAAGTATCTGCTCCAAGAACACTGACTCCTCTCAAAATTCAGCCACTATCTGCCATGTTACAACCATCCATGTGTGTTTCTTCTGAATTCCAAGCCCAGAGGAAATATCTCAAACTATACCTATCAGAACCCTGTCTCTGAGTTTATGAACAGACTGCAGAAGATCTTCTAGATCATACAGTCTCTCAGTGAATAAGCCATTCTTTCTGCTGGAAATGGAAGCTTGTCCCCAAGTGTATCCCCAGTGGCCCACTGTGGCACTTTTTTCACTTTCTCCAGAAGATTCCTTTTAAATATATATGCTATTTTTGAGGGCATCTTCATAACCCATTTGGTTTGGGCAATTCACAAAGAACAGACCAGACCCATGACGTTGGATAAAAGGTCCAGGGAAATTCTTTTATTATTATTTTTTTGTTTGAGAGACAGTCTCACTCTGTCACCCAGGTTGGAATGCAGTAGCATGATCACAGCTTACTTTAACCTTGAATTCCAGGCTCAAGAGATCCTCCCACCTCAGGCTCTGAAAGTGCTGGAATTACAGGTGTGAGTCACCATGCCCAGCCCCAGGGAAATTCTTGAACCTCACTTACTTTATGGTGTGTGAGGATCAGATGCTGCTTCTTGCCCCTCCCCAGTATTAAGAAATGTGGTGGTAGAAGGGGGCAGGTCTGGTATTGGCAATGGCAGAAGCAGTGCCTTTCTTATGTTAATCTTTCACGGTCATCAGTGTTTGTAAAATCCATGCATGTTGTTATGTGTAGCTATGGTCCATTCCTTTTCACTGCTAGATAGTATTTCATTGTATGTGTGCACTACAATTTGTTTTTCCACTTCTCTTTTAATAGACACTTAGGTTGCATCCAGTTTGGAGCAATTATGAACAAAGCCGCTATGAACATTGTTTATTGTTTTTCCATGTGTCCACTTGTGCATATATTTTTTCTAGGCATAGACTCAGAAAAGGATGCCCTGGGTGTCCTTCATAAAGTGTGAAAATCTTCAACTGAGTTTCCTACAGCATTTGTACCATCTTTTGTTCCTACCAGTGTGAGTGAGCATTTCCACTCTTCACCCACACCATTTGTCAGAGTGTTTAACTTCAGTCATATTCCTTGAGAGTTTTATTTTGCATTTCCTCAATGACTAATGAGATTAAACATATTCTCACATATTTATTGGCCATTTATATTTTCATTCTGTGATGGATGTATTTGATTCCTTTGCCAGCATTTCTTTTGTATTGTTCTTTTTCTTACTTGGTGAAGGAGTTGTTCAAGTGTGCTGGGCACTAGTGCTTTGTAATGATAACTGTTGGAAGTACCGTCCCCACCCCCATGGTTGTTCTTTTCACACTCTTGTGTTTTGTTGGACAGAAGTTCTTAGTTTTCATACAGTTGAATTTATCTCTTTCCTTTAGAGTTAGAGCTTTCATGGTCTTATTTAAAAATATTTCCCGGCTCCAAGCACATAAAGACATCGTTTCATACTCACTTCCAGAAGAATTATAGTTCTGCTTTTCACATTTAGACATTTTATCCTTCCAACATTAAATTTTAAAATGTCTCAAACTTCTTTGTCAAATTATAATGGTAACTATAGCATCATGATCTTTAACACTGGTTTGCAGGCCACCTGTGATTCCGTTATGGCTCCGACACTCATTACCTGTGTGACTCTGAGAATCTGATTTACTTCTCTGTGCCTTTCTCCCAGCTCTAATAGTACCCACCAGAGCACTTTTCTGAGAGTTAAACGAGTTAATATATAAAAGCACTTAGAAGAAAGAATGTCTGACACACACTCAATGCTTTATAGGACTTAGTTACATCTTTTTTTTCTGCCCTTAAAGTTTCTCCTCAGCTCACTCAGGCCGTGTGATCATACTTGTCCTAACAACAGCCAAGAAACACGATCCCATGGAAGCTCTGCACTGTCATGATCAATATTCCACCTGAAGAATTTCTTTTCACTGTACAATCATCTTGCATGTGTCAGTATTTATACGCTTCATTTGCCATCTGTAGGCACCTCAACCTCCTAAGAGGATGTCCCTAGTTCTGTTGACTTTAAGATCAGAGAGATGTAGAATTCAATTCTCCCGACATTTCTTAGGCTCCCTGGGAAGTAAAATAGCTCTGAAAGTGGTGGGAAAAGAGTAGGATTTCTCAACTTTTATTCAACTGGGATGTACATTTCTGGGGACACTGCACGATCTGTCTTTTTCCTGTCACTGGGTGACACCTTTAAGACACCAAAAGTGCCTTCAAGCCAGAAAAGGAAAGGAACCAACATTTGTTGAAAGATTTCTAAGTTATAAGTGCTTTACATGTGGTATTCTATTTAAGCTACCCAAAAAGTGGAAGAAGGAGGAAACCAATGTGCAGAAGGGTCAGAAGTGCTGTATTCAGAACAAAGTCCTTCTAGCTTCCAGGTGAAAACTCTACAGCAGGTGACCTCCCACAGAGGCACCATCTAGTAGACTGAGAATCATTCTGGCCTTCTTGAATGCCCATGTGTTTTAGACATTTTTCTACTTTGTTACCTCGTCTGCATCCTGCTCCCTTCTCATATTAGCCCTTAACTGTGCTTGCAGTACCAAAACCTTTTCTCCCAGTGAATGCCAGTACCTTCAGCTGATCACCCACCATGGATCTCAGACTGGGCCCCCTCTCCAAAATCTCATGCTAGCACCTGCCCCTGTGGATGCTCTCTTAAGAATAGCAGCATATGAATTTTCTCTTTTATTACACAGATACGTTTATATAGGTCAATTTCTATGTCATTGCACCTGTATATACATGTAAGCAAGGCCAGGCATGGAGCAGCAATGACTTGATTCATAAGAATGATCAGTCATTACATATAGTTATTGAAATGAAACATGTATGATTCAAGTGGACACATAACATAAAATTTCATATAACCTAACAAACTGGTATTTACTTATTTGAATCCTTCTAGTAAGTTGAAGTCCATTTTTAGAATAATAGAAGTAACAGGACATGTACTATTATTTTTAAGAATGAACTCAAATGAGCAACTTCTAGGTTGAGTCTCTAAAGAACCTACTGAGATTAAGCTCTCTGACACAGCAGCCCTGATTTAGTATTCTCTGCAGATCCCAGGGTGCATAGCACAGGTCTGGCGGCCATAATGAGATTTTCAATGAATGCTTGTTGTGTAAATAGATGAAACAATGGATTGGATCCATTGACAGGCAGCCCAATAATCTTTCCACAGTCAGCTCCAGCCCTGTATCAATAATCACTAGGAATAAGAATGAGCACCCTGAGGCTCTCTAGAAGCCAGTCATCAGGTTCAGTCTTGCAAGCTAACTTAGACTTAATTAGGCAGAAACATTGACTCAAGCATCTCAAATTATTCAAACAGCAAGAGTTCAGATTGGCATCTTTCTTCACAACCCATAATACAGGGCTTCACAGGCAACAAACAGTCAATAAATACTAACTGATTACCCTTCAGAAATCTAGATAATTCTATTAACCAAATTCCTCCTTTGCTGTATGTGTATCCATTCATCAAGGTAAACATCCAAAGATACACACCTGTGTGACCATCTTGCCACCTCCACGGACCTGTGCCTTCACTCTCTGCATTTGTGAGCTGGCTGCTAAGGGACCAGATTTAATTATTAGATTGTAAGCACATTCCTTCTCTCCAAATTATGTGAGTTTTTCTATTTGAGTTTGGCAAAAGCTATATTATCACCCTGTCACTCATTCAAGAGGAAATGTGGTACTCTTAGCAAGAGGATATCTCCTACGGTAGGAAGCCAACAGCATCTACAGAGGTGGTCCCAGCTTGCAGCAGCCTCTGTGAGTTGCCAAACTCCCACCTCAGGCTGCCCCACTTGCCTCTAACAGTGCGCCTCCAGACAATGTCCAGATCGCCCCAGCATGCAACCAGAAAAGACAAGGTACTTGGGTGGGAAGGTGACATATGGACCTAAACTCCCTGAATTGCTTTATGTTTTTTGCAGGCCCAGAAAGTATTTCTCAGAATGATTCCTGGCTACTTAATTGTTGGTCAGTCCAAGCACAATACTATCACTTCTCCAACTGCCAGTAGGCAAAGAGCTGATGGTAAAATAAGCCAGTGCTTAGACTTGAGGCAGTGATTAGACAGAATTACACCCCTCCCCAAATTTTATTTGTTAAAATTCTAACCCCCAATACCTCAGAGTATGACTATATTTGGAGACAACATCTTTCAAAAGGTAATTAACCTAAGTTGATCTAATTAACGTAAGGGACCTATACAGTATGACTGGTGTCCTTATAAGAAGAAGAGATTAGGATACCAAATGACACAGAGAAAGGACCATGTGAAGACACTGGAAGAAGACAGACATCTACAAGCCAAGAAGAGAGGTCTTAGAAGAAGGCAACTTGACTGACATCTGGATCTCAGATGTGTAACCTCCAGAACTACGAAAAAATTAATTTCTGTTATTTAAGCCTGTGGCAGTTTATTATGGCAGCCCAAGCACACCAACACAGGCAGCAAAGGGCCTGAGATAAACTGTGACCATTTGCCACAAGGGTCAACATCTTAAAGGGTCCCCAGAAGCAAACTGTCACAACTATTAAAGAATAGAGGACAATCAGGGGACAATGCACTCCTGTTCTTTATGTTAACTGATTATTAATATCTCTGTATTGGTTCTCTATCCCTGCGTAACAAACCACCTAAAACTTTGCAGCTTAAACCAATCACCATTTATTTGCTCACAACTCTGAGCCAACAATTTGGGTTGGAGCATCTGGACAGCACTTCTGCTGATGTCTCTGGAGGCTATTCCCATGGTTGCAGCCACCTGGCAGCTTGTCTCAGGGAGAGATGATAGAAGATGGCTTGGTTCACGTGCCTGGCAATTGGTGCTGGCTGCTCGCTGCAGTGCCTTCATTCTCATGTGCCAGCACGCTGGGCAGAGTTGCTTTCCATGGTGGCCTCCAGTCAGCAATCCAAAAGGGCAGTTACAGAAAACCCAAGACATTTTAAGGCTGAGGTTCAGAAGTCTCACAATATCACTTCAAATACATTCATTTGGGTAAAGTAAGTCACGTGGTGTTTTAGTACATTTATCACTATTATAAAAGAATACTGTGAACTGGGTAATTTATAAAGAAAAGAAATGTATTTATTATAATTCTGGAGACTAAGAAGTCCAAGGTCAAGGGCCTGGCTCTGGCTGGGCCTTCCTGCTGTATCATCCTGTGGCAGATGGAAGGACAAGACAGCACCCAGGAGAGAGAGTAAGAAAGGGGGAGCCAAACTTGCTTCACTCTCAAGATAGCAAAGCCACTCTCAAAATCATCCCCTCCTAAAACAATGACATTAATTCAGTCATGAGGGTGGAGCCCTCGTGACCTAATCACCTTCCAACACTGCGGCATTAAGGATTACATTTCCAACACATGGACTTTGAGGTATGCAGTCAAACCATCACACCAGGTCAGATTCCACTGGAGTAGAATTAAACTCACTTTTTGATGAGAGGAGCAGTCAAGTCACAGTGTCAGGGTGTATGTGCACAGGATGGGAGGAAGAATTGCAGCCATCTTTATAAACAGAGCACTACTCTCTCTTTCTGTCATCAGGATCATTTCCCTGATTACAAGTCAAGTGCATGCTCTGTCCCAGGCATGGAGAACAGGGGCCAGACTTACGTGTGTGAGTATGCCTTAATGACTGCAATACGTGTTCATTATCCATTCATTCCATAAATACAAAATGAAAAATCGATTCTTGGAATATAAGCGTGGGTGTGATATAATGCCCACCTTTAAAGACAGTTCAGTTACTAGGGTCACAGAGACCTAAAGAAGCAGATCAAAACAGAATTGTGTACAGAGTAGTCAATTCTAGGGAGGAGCAGGTCAAGAAAGGTTTCATAACGGAGGTGACTCTTGCCCTAAGTTCAGAATGGTGAGGTGCTTGTGAGGTGAACTGTGATTAGAGGACAAAGGCCTGGGAGAGAGAAGATTTTTGAGTAGAAGGTAGCACCACCTCATGGCAAAGGAAGGGAAAGGCCCCTCTGCCATACTAAGAGCATGAACTTTCTCCGCAAGACTTGGAAACCTTTCAGATATGGGCTTGTTATGGCCCTACTTGCAATTGGGTAGAATGTATAGGGTGTTCTTGAGGCGAGGAGATCAGCGAAGGGGCTTCTCCAATCACAGTGTTGTAGTTGCAAACAACAAAACTCTGACCAATTGAAGCAAAAGAGGAATGAATCAAAGGCTATGGAGGTACTCACAGGGTTGAGGGGGAGGCTGGAGAACCAGGCTTAGAACTCTCAGAATATGGAATAGCTCCAGAAAGTGTGAAGACAAGATCCAACCATCTGTTCCCCACATAGAACCTGCTGACGGATACATAGATCCAAACCATTCCTCCCATTTCCATCCTTCTGTTTCAGGATCACAGTTTTGGAAGAGAAGATCTCATTGGCTGAGCTTATGTCGTATGCTACTTGCTGGAGGTACCAGAGCTGGAAGGGAATCCCCAGGGATCTCTCAGAGATGTCTGTGGCAAGAGGCCCAGCACCAATCCTTACTGCTCCACAAGACAGAGGGAATTCCCAAGAAGGAAACCAAGATGCTGTTGGGAGGTAGAATGGAAGCTAGATAGCCAGAAATAAACAACACTCACCATAGGGCCATTCTGTCTGTCTTCATGTCTGCCTAAGTGACAGACATCAAGGCCCATCTGCTTCAGTGGGACAGCGTTAAGTCTAGAGTCAGAGAATGAACTCAAGGCCCACAGGTAGCCAGAGCCATAATTTGGACACACCTAGATGCCTGTGGCCCCAGCTCTAGCCCTTTTCTAGTGGCACTCCCTCCTCTGTAACACAGGATTTAACCAATTGGTCCATTTTTTTTCCTTAAAGTGAACCGAAATTTCAAGCAAAAATTGTGCCTCTTTGAGCACTTCTTTCGATGAAGTTTGAAGAGGTCACCCACCTTCCACCCTAACTCTCCCAAGTATCCAAGACCTACATTTGGACACACACACACACACACACACACACACACTCATACCCCACGAACTCTACCAAGAAGAGATTTTGTGCATAATATCTCATCTTTAAAATTCTTCTGACTCAAAGAAAACTTTTATATCCCTTAAAATGGCTTCCATTACTAACAAAAAAGATGAGGGCTTGGGAGTTTCGGATTAAAGTAATAACCATATTAGTTAACAGCCCAAAGCTATCTGGTGGGTCATCAGTTCCCAGCCCACCACTAATTATGAGATAATATTAATAGAGTGCTTTGCAAAGTCACTCAAAGGGTGAGATTCTCCATATCAAATCTGAAGATATAGCTTATCCCCCATTTGGCAAATGTTGCTTCTGAGGATGCAGAAAATGTCCCTTGTTCCGACCTCTCCAAACCCTGGGCCCTGTCTGACCTCTGTCCCTGTAAGAGGTAAGGGTAAACCTGGCTTCTGGGGGAGATGTTATGGGACTATGAACTTTAGAGTTCTGAGAAGCCTCAGAGCCTATGAAAGAATAATAGTAATGAACTTAAAACATTGTTCAGATATTCAGGCTTCAGCACAGAGTCCCAAATTTGACAGTAGAAGTTTTAGGTGTGATTTCCAGCCACCTCCACTTCCTGCCCATGGGGATAATTGTTTTTAACCTTCATGCACTTACTGATTTATAAAGTGGGGATAACGATATTGTAATGTTGTGATATAATAAGAAATACATATATTTGATCTTCATTCCCAGCTTCTGACTGGAGATCCTAAAACCTTTATCATTTCCTAAAAGATAAAAGCAATAGGAGCATCTTTTGCTGTATTTAGTTTTTGTCCCCAATTCTTGAAATAGCTGCTGGGTGATAAAGAGAGAAAAAAAAACCACCTTTTGTTATTCATAACAAGACTCCTCCAACCAAACCCGAGTTTGTGTTAATGGAGTGATCTCCAGAAAGCATCTAAGAATGGCGAGCTGTTTGCCAGGGTAAAGGGTTTGACTTCCACCCACCGACCTCCATGGAGGGGAGCAGAGCTGGAGGTTCAGCTAATCACCAATGGCCAGCGATGTAGTCAGTCACACCTACGTAACAAAGCCGCCATAAAATCCCCAACCAAAGTGTTTGTGAACTTCTGAGTTGGTAAACAAGACTATACACATTTTCTGGGAAGGTGGTGCGCTTCAAAACTCCACGTGGACAGAATCTCCTGTGCTCAGAACCCTTCCAGACCTCTGTGTATCTCTTTATCTAGCTGCTCATTTGTGTGTTTTTAAATATCCCTGGCATAAACTGGTTAACAGTAGGTAGACTGTTTCCTTGGGTTCTGTGAGCTGTTCTAACAAATTATTGAACATGAGGAGAAGGCTGTGGGAACTTCCATTTAGAGCCCTTTGATTAGAAGTACAGGTGACAACCAGGGACTTGTGATTTGGTTTCTGAAGTGGAGGGACATCCTGTGGGACTCAGCCCTTAATCTAAGGGGGTCTGTGCTAATTCCAGGCAGTTAGTGTCAGAATTGAGGTAACCTGTAGGACACTTAGGCAGTATTCACCAAGAGGTGGTTGATGTGGGAGAAAAACAAAACCCACACATTTGGTTCCAGAAGTTTTATGTTGAGGCAGGAGAGGTAGTCAAGAAGTAACCATGTTTTCAGGACGCAGCAACCATGGTGGAAGGAGTAATGGACAATAAGCTCCAGCACTCAACATTATAGTTTAGTGCATCCCAGCAAAGTATCTGCAGTAGGGAATCCCGCCCCCTACCCACTCCCACACAGCATACGCATTTTAATTTCACCTGTCCTCACACTGACCCTTTGCTCACGGTAATAGCAGAAAACACACCCCAGGGTGGAGATGCTAATTAGACATGCAATATATGAAAAAGCAGTATGGTTACCGTGCCTGTGCACCGAGAACATGCTTCCTAGTAACACCTCTTCCCACCCACTTACGAACGGTCATGTCAGTCTCCCATGAAGGGACTCTCCCTAGTGCCTGCCTTTGCTGTCTCATCCTTATGAGCAGCCCACCCTGAATCCTCTCGCAGCTCACTCTGTATCCTCTCTGTATTCTACACGTAGCTTTCAGAATATACTTCTCCTTTGCGGTAAGTTGTTCTGTGCTGCATCTCCTTTGCTATGTGTCTCTTGTGTAAATTCTCTTAAGCTAAGAAGAACTGAGGTTTCACAACAGCCATCGACAGTGTAAGTGGAGAAATAGTTTTGCCTTTTAAATACCTAATCTGCCTGCCTCAGAATTTCCTTATAAAAAGGTCAAATAGAAACAGCTATACAGGCCTTATAAACTATAACTCCCATGTGAGTGAGTGAAAAGTGGCATTTGTGTCTATTTAACATTCGCATAGCTCTGAGAAAACTTTTTAAAAAACATCATCTTGCTCTCACCATGCAGAAACTACCTGTGTCAGTTTCTCAGTCAATCTTGCATTGGTTCGCTGGCTAAGGAGAAAAGTCATTGGTCCTCAGAATCTAGAAAGACAATGTTCTACAAGGTGTATTAAGCCATTAATACTTCGAAAATCCTTCTATGAGAACTGGTGTTACCAGTCATCCATCAAATGTGTCTGAATTTCTCCTCTCCTTCCTATTCTCTTTTTCTTTGTACCCCTATTTTTCCCTCATTTTTTTTCTGGATGTATCCTGCTGACTCACCAATTTATTGATCCACTCATCAACGTTTGTGCCCACCTAAATCCCTCCTATGCCCTACTAAAACCCTGGACAGGTTCTCTTTCATGTAATGGGTCAACACCACCAGCTGAGGGACCTTAGATGGGTTGTTACTGAGCAGGTGCTCCAGAAACAGAACGTTTTGTTATTCTCCATGCCTCCCCTGTGCCTTATACTTGAGGATGGTAACGTGGGGCTTGTTGAGTCCTCCACGGATGTAAAGTCTAGTCCTTATGTTTTTGCTTGAGAGAAGCTTAGTGAAATCCCTATTTAGAAGTGCATAAGATATAGCTAAATGCCGCAGAGTGTCTACTATAGGGGATCTTGGCGGCAGCAGGGGAGGTATTTTTAATAATTTCATCCTTAGTAGGCTAATGTAGTTTGTCCAAATACACACAACTAGTACATGGCTAGGATTTGAACCTTGGTCTGACTCTAAGCCCTCCACTCTCAGTTCTGTACTAAAAGGAGGGCAAAGCCCATGAGAAAATCGTGAGTGTACCCTTGTCAGCAGCTGCCTCTGGGAGAGAGGGAAACAGCCAGCGGAACCAGAGCTTGACTGCCCACCACCACCCACCACCCCCACTGCCCGCCGCCCCTCAAGCATTAGCAGCTCCTGAGTCCAGAACAACCATAGCAAATCTTTACCTTTGAACAACACTTTACGCTCCACCAAGAACCTGCCTGATTTGCATTCTCACAGCAACGGAAAATAGGGGTGACTGATCCCCTTTCATAGGGTTGAATGGTATCCCCCAAAATGCATGTTCATTAGGAACCTCGGTATGTGACCTTATGTGAAATAAGGTCTTGCAAATGTAATTTAAAACTTCAAGATAAAATTATCCTGGATTTAAAGTGGGTCCTCAATCCAATGACCTGTGTCTTTATAAGAGAAAAGAGAGAAATACTTGGATACCCAGAGAAACACAGAGGAAAAGGCCATATAAAGATAGAGGCACAGATCAGATGGCAGCTCTAAGCCAAGGAGCACCAAGGACTTCTGCAGCCACTGGAAGCTAGAAGCAGCAAGAAGAGATTCTCCCTAGAGCCTTCCCAGGGAGCATGGCCCTGCCCTGTGGATTTCAGACTTCTAGTCTGGAGAACTATGAGATAACATGTTTCTGGGTTTTTTGTTTTGTTTTTTTTTCTTTAAGACAGAGTTTCACTCTTGTCGCCCAGACTGGAGTACAATGGCACAATCTCCACTCACCACAATCTTCGCCTCCTGGGTTCAAGTGATTCTCTTGCCTCAGCCTCCTGAGTAGCTGGGATTTTAGGCATGCACCACCACGCCTGGCTAATTTTGTATTTTTAGTAGAGACAGGGTTTCTCCATGTTGGTCAGGCTGGTCTCAAACTCTCGACCTCAGGTGGTCCGCCCACCTCGGCCTCCCAAAGTGCTGGGATTACAGGTGTGAGTCAACGGTTTCTGTTGTTTTAAGCCACCAGGATTGTGGTCCTTTGTTATGGCAGCCTAGGAACCTCACAAACATAGAAGCACCATAGATGCCAACTGACCAACCAAGAGCACAGGATAAGTGAGAAAACTCAGGGCCATAGCTTGGGTTCCCTGATGAGGATTAGGGCATGGGTAATTTACTGGGGAAGGTGCAGTCATGAAGTAAGGGAAAAGAATAAAGTGGGAATTATGAAGCCAGCAACCGCAGTGGGGAACTGAATCATAATCATAATTCCACAGCAGGTTTCAGAAACAGTGCAGATAACTCACCTCATAATTATCACCCCAAGGGACAAAGGAGCAACGGGCACATATGTCTCAACTCTGATCAGTCATAGGTGAGGACAGCTGGGGCACAAGTTACTGCCCAGCCTTTCTGGCCTGATATAAGTGCAGGTCCAGTGGCTTTCTGCTGGTTTGGGGCAGGGGTCTCAGACACAGAGAGAGTGGCTCCTAGGAGTCAAGTCAGGAGCAACCAAGCATGGGAAGGGTTAAAGGAGCCAGTTAGAGTCTGGACCTTTTTTATTCCATCTAGGTCATGATAAGGAGAAACTGTGTACTCAGACACTTTTGCCTTAAATGATAGACAGAGGCAAAAATGTTGGCTACAGTATCTCCTAAAGCTGTTAATTTACACTCCTCCAAAGCACTGTGTTACTCAACACTTAGAACCTGCTTATTTCCTGACTGTGCTGCAAATTCAGCAATCAGTGATTTCCACAAGTTAACACATATAATTCTCCATGCTGGACAAAGAAAGGAGTAAATCAATATCCAGTGACAAACAATACCATGCAAAACAGATGGATACATGCAGACCACAGGATATTAGACCTCATTTGAAATTTTATTCTTAAAGTTACAAAGTCCCAAAGCTACAGCTGTTCGCATGAAGCCTTCCTCATTCCTAGGGATGTAAGAAATTCCATAGTGGGGCCTGTAATCCCAGCACTTTGGGAGGTTGAGGGGGGCGGATCATGAGGTCAGGAGATCGAAGTTAACTGACCAACATAATGAAACCTCATCTTTACTAAAAATACAAAAATTAGCCGGCGTGGTGGTCCACACCTGTAGTACTAGCTACTTGGGAGGCTGAGGCAGGAGAATCACTTGAACCTGGGAGGTGGAGGTTGCAATGAGTCAAGATCGTGCCACTGCACTCCAGCCTGGGCAACAGAGTGAGACTCTATCTCAACAACAACAACAACAAAAAAGAAATTCCATACTGGGCATATCTAATCCAGAAGGCTCTCTCTAAAAGTATAGCCTGGTGCAGATTCTGGGAAGTCAAGGCTGCCTTCTATGTCTGAGTCCAATGATTAGGAATAAGAATATTTCCCTGGTCTAGTTGCTATGGATGCTATATATAAATAGTTGCCTAAATCTTCTTTAAACCTGTTTATCATTTTAAGATAAAACCCTCCTGATGAGAAATAAGTTTCATAAATTTACTCTTAACGTCACCTGACCAAGTCTTACTTCCCTTAAGATATAAGGCAGAAACTCTTAGTTCTGGTATAAATAGAGAATAAGAAAAACAGTATCTTTAAAGCATTTAATGGGCACTTATAATGTATCAGATACTCTGTTAAACCACTTTAATATTTGATTTGATCCTTACATAAACTATATAAGGTAGATATCATTACTTTGTTACTTTGCAGATGAGGAAATTGAGGATTAGAAAGGTGAAGTTGCTTGAAATCATTCAGCTAATGAAAGGCATATGCTTTTCCTGGGGGACTGCTATAACAGTCCTAAACAAAGTATAAAGAAATGAATAACACACACTCCCTGCCCTCAGGACCACTTTATAGCAATGATAACGGCAGACAGACAGCTACCTACAACATTAGGCAGAATGCCCTCCACCTGCTTCTGACATAGTTTGCTTATTCCCCACCAGCATGGGGTAGGGAGTGTGTGTAGGAGGCCCGTAAAGCTTTAAAATCCCAGACACCCAGATTACGCAGCAGACAAATCAAATCAGAATCTCAGGGAATGGGACAGAGTTACCCCCAGCATCAGTAATTTTTAACACTCCCCAGGTGACTTCAGTGAGCGTCTAGGATTGGGAATCACTGTGCTAGGACTGATCAAATACAATTCGGAAGTGACTTCCGTAGAGCATAATATGGGGTGAATTTCAAACTCTATCTGGACTTTCTGTTTTAGCATATATCACAGCCAGATCTTGTGTGCTTGATCTCACGTGCTGAAATTATACCCTTCCAGGAGATACATGTTCAGCCAAGGGTGAGAACCACTATCCTAGCATTGCAGGAACGTGTTCTGGGATTTCTTGGAGGAAAGCAAGGAGGGGAGGTCTGAGCAGGCCAGGCTCAGAGCCACATATCCCAGCTTAAACCTGAGCATCTCTGCTTTTGTCTTGTTTATATCGTGGGCCTCTACCTCAGGTTTCCAGAAAAGAAAAGGCTCTGTTGCTGCAGAAACAAGTGTGGAAACCACTGTCTTAAAGTTCCTAAATGTCAAGAGTCCACAGGATTATTTCTCAGCATCATCTTCAAGGTTACCTACTGGCACTTTGGTTACTGGAGTTTTTATGTGCAATTGCTAAAAAGCAAAGAATTGCTTGAATTAGAAAAATACCATAACTTAATGAACATGTCAATGAATACCATAAATTTACAGTTTATGGTAGCCTTTACATATTCATTCACTGTGAATTTATTGAGCGTCTATTATGTTTTAGATGCGAGGATACACATTGAAGTTGAGAGACAAGGTCTGGCTTTTAGGAAGCTTTTATTCTATTAAAATAAAATTTGGACCTGTAATCTCAACACTTTGGGAGGTTGAGGTGGGAAGATCACTTGAGTTCAGGAGTTCGAGACTAGCCTGGGCAATATAATGAGACCCCCATCTCTAAAAACAAATAAGAATAATAAAAATAAAATTTGTAAGATGCCATTGATTTGCATTGAGGTCCTAGCCCCACAGACCAAACCAATATGTGGTAATTCATGCTAAATGAAACAAATTAACTTAGCAGTATACTCATGTAACAAACAGCTGAACTTCAGTCAATAGTAGGCAGCCAGCTGATTCAAGTAAGACAAAATGCTGAGCTATAACTACGTTGTTCTTCTTACCCCACTTCCCTTCTCTGTCCATAAATGCTGTCTAATCCTGTAGCACACAGGAGCTCTTTGACCCTGTTCTGGTTCTGGGGGCTCCCAGATTCACTTCGCTAATCATTTTTGTTGTTGTTTTTTGTTTTGGTTTGGTTATTTTGTTCATACAAACGCTGATAAATTTAAACTTAAGATTTTTCCTTTTTAACAATTTCTAATGGGGGAGACAAGCAAGGACAAATGTATAAATGAGGTAATATGTGTAATACACATCTTTCATCCCCAGGCCTGTCTACCTGGAGCCCTGTAGAGGAGGGGCTCTGCCAGGTGGTGCTCCTGCTCTGTCCTCCCAGCTTCTGAAGAGTCACTTTCCTTTCTAGCAAGGCCAGTGGCGGCGGGGAGGGGTGGGGGGTGTCCTCTGCAGCGCAGTCCACGTGGATCAGCTGGCGTGTGCCACCACTGCTGCTGCTGTGGCCCCGTCCTCAGAAGCTTATCTGAGATCCGATGGAGTCTGAGAACCAGCTTGCCTTTGAGGGGTGCCCAAAGATCTTGGTTTCTCTACATCAGAGAGGTTCTTTGCTAATAAGGAGTCCACTCTTAAGAGGTCTTTACCTCCCCAAGGCTACTTGGCTTCTGTACATTTTTGAAGTGTCCAGAAGCCCATCCTGTGAGAGATGATCACTTAAACAGATCTTGTTGCTTCACTTCTGCAATCTTAGAGATCCAAGCCATTGGAAGTCTTCTGGGATTCAGCCTAGAAAGTTGATTCCTGAACATGTCATTTCCATATGTGTTTGAATAAACAGTCACAAACGATTAGAGCTCACTGGGTATACTAATATATCCCACAGTCTGATTTTAAAGCTACAGATATGTGCCAGTATAGAGAGACACCATTTATAATCTGACAAATGAATATATAAGAAAAGTGTATAATAAGCACAGCAGTGCTAGCATATACATGAGAATGTCAAAGGTAGTTCAAACTCCATGGAAACAATCTGTTCTCCTAAACATCGTCTTGTTCTTAATATCCTTTTGTACCCTCAGTTAAAAAAAAAACACTCCCATCTCCTATGGATATAATCACAAATATCAAATGAATAAGCTGAAAACTAATGAGTTTTCTTTTTATTTAAATGGCTATACAAAAGCTTCAAACAATGTTCCCTTGTCTAATTATCAGGAATTTCAGGCACATAACTTTCATTCTGCTGGGCTCATCTCCCAGAATAAAAGACGTGTTTATAAAACAGCATTATTTTCTTCTCTTACTGAAAAATGTGTACACACTTCAAAGGTAAAAACAAAAATTTCCTAAAGCACAAAGAAACAACTTAAAATCACTCTGAAATTCTTAGCTAAAATACAAAGATCAATAATTTTCAGTCTTTCCTTCCAGTCTTACGTGTTATATAATATGTTTAAAGGAATAACAATTTTTGCTAAGAACCTGAACTAGCACATATCAGGACGGGGCTGCATAATTAGTGGCTTGGACAAAGACAGCAGTCACTCTCCGGCTAGCAAATTGGCAAGATCAGAAATGAATGGTACCATAAAGGTCTCATGTCTTTCATTAATGGTTAAAGCTGAGACTTTATTTATAAGGAGATTCTAAATTCCAGCCCAGTCTCACCTGGCTGTCCTTGATAGAGGTAGCCTGTTTGTCATGTTAATGAAGAGAAAAGTTCCAAGTTCCACAAAGACTTTTCTCCCCCACTATAGCTAAGAGAAAAATGTAAGCAGGTAAGGAGCAGAAGTGGAGTGAACCCTAAAAGCACTTCCTTTCCTTTGGGGCCAGCGGGCCTAACGTCAAGGTCACGGGTGGGGCAATTCCAGTTCCATCAGTGGTGACTGCACCATGACGGCATTGCTCATAGGCGGCGCCACAGCACAGCATTTGACAGGCTGGAAGATTATCTATACCACTGCTTCTCAAACTGGAGCAGCTTCAGAATCTTGGCAGAGGCTTTTAAAAACACAGACTGGGGCCAGGCAGGGTGGCTCATATCTACAATCACAGCATTTTCAGAGGCTGAGGCGCATCGCTTCAAGTCAGGATTTGGAAACCAGCCTGGGCAACAAAGCAAGACCTTGTCTCTATTAAAAAAAATACATTTAAAATTAAAACACACACACATAGAGAGAGAGAGAGAGAGAGAGAGAGAGAGAGAGAGAGAGAGACATTGCTAAGCCCCACCTTAGCGATCTCTGATTCAGTAGGTTTCTGATTCAGTAGGCTTGGGGCAAATCCTAAGAATTTGCATTTCTTTAAATTATCATTATATTTTAAAGACAGAGTCTCACCCTATTGCTTAGGCTGGAATTCAGTGACACAATCTCGGCTCACTTCAACCTCCGCCTCCTGGGTTCCAGCAGTTCTCCTGCCTCAGCCTCCCAAGTAGCTGGTACTGCAGGCACCTGCCACCATGCCCAGCTAATTTTTGTATTTTTAGTAGAGATGAGGTTTTGCCATATTGGCCAGGCCTGTCTGAAACTCCTGACCTCAAGTGATCGGCCTGCCTCGGCCTCCTAGAATGCTGGAATTACAGGTGTGAGCCACCATGCCTGCTCAAGAATGTGCATTTTAACAAGTCACCAGGTGATACCAATCCCAGGGGTTTCCAGGACCACATTTTGAGAACCACTAGTTTATCATGACACTTGCACTGTTTAACATAGAGTTTCAGAACTCAGGCTCTAAAGTCTGTCCGACCTGGTTTTTATTTCTAATTCCATCAATTAATAGCCATGTGAACTTGGGCCAGTAACTGAATTAATCTGAGTCTCTATTTTCTCACAAGTAGAATAGGAATAATTGCAGGGTTGTTCCAAGAAGCAGATCACGTAATGTAAAAGGGCTTAGCACATTGCCTGCCTCATAATAAACATTTAATACGTGATTATTAGTCTTTCAAGTCCTACCTCAACACTGTCCTGGAATCTTTCAGCACCTGTTCCTATTGATCTCTGAGTCCTCTAAAATGTTGGCTCACTTGCTTTCCAACCAGCTGGGCGGTAAATAAACTTCATCTCCCTACCCGCTTAAGAGCCGCCCAACTCCACTAGCAAGTGGGTAATCCTCTGCTGCCACCTTGTGGCCCTCATTTGCCTAACACATTGCAGGCTAACCTTGTCAAGGTGGTGTTTCTGGGACTGCAATCCATTAGCTGAGCATAAGAAGAAAAGCCAGACGTGGTGCCCACTCAGGCTGCTCAGTGTATGTGAGGACTATGGGGAAGAGTTCCCAACAGGACGGTACGAAAGACAACCCAAATCCTGAGGGCTACAGAATGACAGAAAGGAGCTGGGATCAGCACCAGGAGAGCAGGAGAGCGACATGATTGCTGAGTTCACACAGGGCCTGGCCAGTGCCCTTTAAGCAGGAACCCAAGACACCTGCCTGCAGACATTTCCGATGACTCCTGGGATCGCAAGCATATCCCTTCAGATGCCTCTTGCTACTGAGGTGGCCAAAGTCATGTCTGTCAAGGACAAGGCTAGTAGAAGGTCCCCAACAGTCCCATGTTGAGACCGCAGTCCCAATTCCTAATGAAGACTGTTCATTGTAGCTGGTTTGGAACAGAAATCCAGTACTTCAGTGAGGAAAGAGGCAGGACAGAGAGATGTGAGTAATGAAATAAAAACTCAAATTGCTCTTGTCTTTTATTCCCATTACTCCTTTTTCCTGGTACAAGTGTCTTACTGAAGGGGATTGGCAGCTCAACTGTGGGGGGTGGGTACAAATGCAAACTATATATATTTTTTTCAGGGATGGCAGAAAACAGGAGCACCTCACACCCCAGGTTCATGATAGTGATGACCCTCTTGCCTCTTCGTGTTCTCATCCCTTAGAATGATGAACAATGAACCAGAAGGTAGAGTGGAGAGAGACGGTGACACCTGGGATGGCAGCCACAGACCAGGAAGACCAAGCTGGGAAATAGGTGCATGTTTTGGCTTCTTTCTTTAGAACATGGGTTATTTGGGGCCTTTTCATCATCATGTCTGGGCCCCCAGGCACCAATGCTAGGAAACAGGAAAAGTCGCACTCAGCATCTCCTCCCTAGACCATCCAATCCAGCACACACTCAGACCCCTGAAAGGAATAAAAGGGAAAGCATTCTGATTCTTCTCTAGGGGCTGGCATTTGTTCTCCTTCTGCAGAGGCTCATTTTAGACTTGTCTCAATGCGAGATGCATGAGAGGTTAAGTCACCAGAGTTAAAGCAAGACAAGGAAGGGGTTAAACAAAGGAGTAGCGCAAAACAGACATAGGCAGAGAAAGGTAAGTCCTGCAGGTGAACTGGGGGTGGGAGGTTATCTGTCAACAATGATCTGCCCCTTAACCAGACATAAGCCTTGAAAATGGACTTCTTTAAACTGAGGCATTTAATCATGCTATCTCACTTTTCATACAGCATGCAACAGTTTGATGAAGGTCTTTTTACATTCATTAATTCATATGGGTTTTAAATCTTGCAACAATCCTCTTGCATTAGTAGAGCAAACATCACTTATTCACTGATAAGAAAATGGAAACTCCAAGATATGAAATGGCTTGTCCAAAATTGCAGAGCATTAGTCTCTCTCCTAGGGCAAAGCATTTATATCTGAAGCTGTAAACTTGTACAGCATCCAGCTATTTAACCAGCTTCAAGCACTTCAAGCAAGGCCTTGAAGAAGTCAATGGTTAGGGAGTGTGTGAACATGTGGCCTGTAAGTTTGGGTGAAAGAAGCCAAGTTCCAGAATAAGAACTGATACGCAGGAGAGTGTTTTGATTTGGTAGCAGTGGGCACTCAGAGAGGAATATGAGTCCTGCGTGCTGGGGCAGAAGGCAAATGGAAGCTTTGTAGATTATCAACCAACAGAAGGCAAACTCCTCATTTACCTTATACTTTTACTTATCCTCCTCATGTAGATCCAAGTATGCCTAGGTGCACCATGGAAAAATCACTTCTCAAAGCCAAAACTATCAGTGGGGAGTGGGGGGAAGATCCTAAGATACTTTTAACCATTTTTGTGTGGTTCTAACTTGTTTAAGCAGCAAAGAAACTTTCCTTTGTTAGCTTGGGGGCTTCAAAGCCAGCTTTGTTTTCATGCCAAGTATTGATTTGGATTCTCCAGGGGGTCTCTTGACATCTCTCCACACCTTGCCTGATGAAGCCAGCAAGTCCAATAGGCCCCTCGCTCACTGACAGACAGAGACGTTCAGAGCCCCTGTCTGGCATAACAAACCTCTCTAGAGCAGAGTGAGGAGCTGAATGCCAAACTTCTGCACAGGGCTTGTGAGCGCCTTCTGACATCATAGTTTTTCTAGCCTGGAGAAAGGACTGATGAAGGGACCCCAGGATTTTTGTGTTGTCTGCTCCTAACAGACATAAACTCTTGAGAGGCAGCCCTCCACCGTGCACTCCCTGAGAGAGACGAGGCTAGACCAGCCGTAACCCTCCTAGTTCCCAGACTGACCCTGCCCCCCACAAGCTGGGTTACTCTGCCACCTCCTGTCTGGCCTCAGTTTCCCTCTCTCCCCAACAAAGTCTGGAAAAGATTTTCCAAAGATGGAAGATTTCTAAAGCCCTCCCCGCTGTCTTTTCCCTTTGGTGCTATGACTGGTTACTACAATCCTCATTTCTTTCATACCTGCCTTTGACACAGCATTGAGGTCTTCAGTCATGAAACCCTGGCGTGTCTGAAGGAGTAGCAAGGAGAGATCAGCCAGCCAGAGGTTTCAGCAAAAACGCCTCACATGCTTGACAAATATTTAGCAGCCAAAATGGGATAAACGTATGCCACATACAAAGTCTGATGTTTTCACAATTCGGTACTCAAAAGCGGTTTTCAGTGTTGGATACAGACACCTGGCAACCGGAGCTCAGAAGAAATGAGTACTCTTGGGGCGCTCTGCCGGGCTTTGGGGGCTAGGGATTCTGGTCCATTATCTGATAAATTAGAGGAAAATTTTACTTTATCTGAGAAACATGTTTGCAGCCAGTCTCAGACACACTAAGTCACAAAAGAAAGAAGAATCAAAATAAAGAGAATTCTGTGATCAGCTGTTTCCCTCTTGCTTTACCTAAAAAAGCAGCTGTCTGTGCCCTGTGTGAGGCAGACATATGGTAGGATGTGCTTACTCAACACCTGACCCTCGACTCCTGGCCGCTCAAAACACACACTGGAAGCTTAGAGCCTGCTCCAGGCGGCCGCTCCCATCCCTTACTCCTCAAAATGCATACCGAGGGGGAAGGCGGGTGCTTGCAGCATGTCCAAACTGCTTCTCTCGGGGTAAGATATACAAGAGTGGGCGTGGAGAGAGCAGGGAGGTCCTGTGGCCTCGCAGAGGACAAAACTACAACCCCCCGGCTAGTGACCTGGGTTTTAAGACCAAATGAAGCAAGGCATTTATATTTTTAAATTTTTAATTGGCAAATAATAATTGTATATCTTTATGGGGTACAATGTGATGTCACAATATAGGTATGCACTGTAGAATGATTAAATCCAGCTATTTGGCACACACATCATCTCACATGCTTACCATTTATTTGCAGCGCGGGCAAGGCATTTAGCCTCAGTTTTGTCATCCGTTAAACAGGAACAAAAATAGCTATTGCACGCGACTGTAGGGTTTCTCTTCCTTTCCTCACACTCCAGGCAGTGCCTGGCAGAAGGAAATAATTTGATCCATATTTAGTGATTAAACTTCACATTTTGTCCGGAGCCAGCTCAGAGTCCATAGACAAAACCACGTTATCTTCCCCTAGAGGATCTCTCTCTAAAGCCGAAAGATTAATCCGGGGTGCATCAGTTGGAGTTTTACCTAGGTCTCTAGTTCCTGTCTCATCCTTTTCTCTTTTGTAGATCTCAGACCTCCCAGCAGAAGCCTGTGTTTTCCAAAACAGAAGACAGATGAAAAGACCCGCTGGCTACGAAGAGGGCGGATGCCGCCCACCTGAGAGAATGGCCTCCTCTCACATCTGCAGAGCCCACACTTCTCATGGTTCTGGATTTGGGGTAGAAGATTCCCATGTGGTATAAATGTGCCACCTCACATCAGTCACAGGATAAATGTGGGCTCTCAAGTGCCAGATTTCATCCAAGGGACAAAAATGAGAAGGAGAGAGAAGGAGGGAGGTTCCAGCCTCCTCCTTGCCAAAGCCTCAGGAATCAGCAATTTTTGCCTTTTGCCATTTGATTATAATTGATTTTAAGTCACCATTTAGAAAGGAAAACAGGACATCAACAAACAAACCTTGAACTATCCTTAACCCTTCATCTGGAGCTGGAAATGAATTTTATTTCACTCTCTCACAGCAGCCTGCAGGTAGAAGCAAGGTCTCTACTTCAAAGGGACTGAAGGAAAGATGAGGTGATTCTTCAGAAAGGCCCACACAACCAGGCAGGACTCCATTCAGTAATATTACTGCAGGAAGGGATGTACTCTTGTTTTCTGGCTGGACTTCCGTGGTGATATGGTTGTTAGTAATGAAAAAGCAATAGTCCGATTAATTTCCTTTAATTCATCTCACCTGCTTTCCTAGTCACTAAGGCCACAGAGAAATCTCTCCTCCGCCTTTTTCTTTGCCTCGAAAGCTCCTATTGCCCGTTCACCCCCCTTTGATGCCTTCCCAGACTCTGTGGTTCCACTGTGCTCCCAATGGAGTAATGGAGCCCTGCTCAATGGAAATATAATGCTAGCCACAAGTAATTTTGAATTTTCTTGTACCCACATTTTTAAAAGTACAAAGAATCAGATGAACTTAATTTTAATACTACATTTTATTTAACTCAATATGTCCAAATATATTAAGTATCAATTTAATATGTAATCAACATTTTTAAATGTTAATATTTTAGGCCAGGTGTGGTGGCTCGTACTTGTAATCCTAGTGATCTGGGAGGCCAAGGCAGGAGGATTACTTGAGTCCTAGAGTTAGAGACCAGCCTAGGCAACATAGCAAGAGCTCATCACTACCAAAAAAAACTGAAAAATAAATTAGCTGGGCATGGTGGCATTCATCCGTGGTCCTAGCTAGTCAAGAGGCTAAGCCAGAGGAACTTGAGCCCAGGAATTCAAGACTATAGTGAGCTATAGTCGTGCCACTGCATTGCAGCATGGAGGACAGAGTGAGATCTTGTCTTTTAATATCTATTTTATGTTCTATTTTTCATTCTAGGTCTTCAGAGTACAGTGTATGTTTTACACTTGGAGCACAACTTATTGGGGTCACCACTTGTGGGGTTCTGTCCTGCAGACTCTGATTCAGCAATGGATGAATAAAGTACACTGACGCACAGATATTAAGCTTTGCCAGTTCAGCTGAGGGTCTGTGGCTGCTTACAGACTCCCTGGAGAGTGCTGTAAAGAGATAGCGACAGCCCGGCTCCCACCATCCTGTGAAACTTACATTTATTTAGTAAAGTTTAATTAATAAAGGCTTGAGTCAACACCACTAGGGTGAAGATTAAAGGACAGGTTCCTATGCACAAAGCAAACATCATTAGAGGATAATCTCCCTGATTGACCTCACCCCAAGAGGGTCATCTGGCTCAAAGTCTTGAGACCATAAGAGTAAACAAGTTAGTTAGGTAAACTCCCCCACATACCCTAGCTATTTGCTTTACTTATTAACCAAATGTAAAGTGTATTTAGGCTGCCCTCAGTCAAGAATGATAGAAAAAACCCTTAGGCCTTCCAAAAGGGTTTGAGACTATACTCTATAACTTTCTTTAATATGTTTCCCTTAATAGTTTTGCCACCACCCTGAGTGAATTCCCACATCTCAGTTCAGACTAGACACATTTCCAGCACTCAGTAGCCACATGTGGCTAGAGGCTGCCTAATGACAGCACTGCCCTAATAGAACACTTAGCACATTTTTCTGAAATTGTGTGTTTGCAAGTTCATCTGCCCTGTTAGAGTAGAGCTCCTTAAGAACAGGACCATTAAAAGTGATCAATTCATAGCAATTGCATCATAACTATGTAGAATGACAGACCAGATTAATTCATAAATCAATGTCACTATTGACCACAGATAGAAAAAGAAGAGAGAAAGAGAATGTATTTGGCATTAAGGATTTTAAGTTAGAAGCACTATGAGACCCTTGGAATATGATGTTCAGAAATACGTCAGAGATAGAGATGGGAGATCAGAAAAGGAACAGGATGAAAAATAAAGGTTAGGGAGGCGTGGTTCGGGAAGGTTACCTTTACCAAAGAAAGCAGAAACACACATCCATGCATTTCACATAAAAAGGCTGTGGGCCATCTCTAAGGAAAATCATAATATGCATCATGAGAAATTAATCCCAGCATGCAGGTGCACTACTTCCCTCCTGTGGTTAGTTACATGTCCCTCCTGGGGCAGGTCCTGGACAACCCTGGGATGTGGGTGAGATTCATTTGCAATGTCCTGCTGTACAGCAGGATTCTCACCCCCTGCATAGAAGTCCTCCATCTTCCTCTCACTCTACTCTCCCAGTGGTCAATACCCTCAACAGAAAAAGAAGTCTCTGGCAGATTCTCAAATTAGGGGAGTGCTTCTCAAACATTAATGTGCATATATGTACCTGGGGATCTTGTTCAAATGTCGATTCTGACTGAGTAGGTCTGGGGTAAAGACTAATATTCTGCTTTTTAGGATGTTCCAGGAGATGCTGATGCCACTGAGCCGTGGGCCACACTTCGGTAACAGGGCGCTGGGGGCTAAAGACCTACGTAAAGCTTTATCCAGCCTTAGGTTTTAAGAAGAGAATCCCAGAAAGACCACTTTAGCAAACAGGAATACAAGAAATGATAGCATTTAAGTGGTCAGATGGGACTCATGAGACATAAAATGTCCCCTGAATCCTGCAAAAAAAAAAATACTACAGAATCATTTTCTGTTTACAGATAAGGCCATCTCATTAGTAGGTAGTACTTGTGGGATATTACAAATCATGCTGAAATTGAGGTTGAATTAGAATCTCCATCTATTATACTTACTAGCCATTACTAGCCATGTGATGTTATGATTATCACTTCACTTCTATTAATCTAAATTTCCTTATCTATAAAATAGGTATAATATCACAGAGGTTCTTTGAGTCTCAAATGAAACAGCATATGTGATATTACCTGGTGTAGGACCTGACATATGCTTGAGGCTCAACAAATGCTTACTAAATCTTAACCAAAATACTTCCCAGTTACCTCTGTGAAGATGGCACTGGAATAAAATTGGTGGAATGTGAAAATAATTTTTAAGATGATACATATCTGCTTTTAAGTTGATCCAACCTCAGAGTTAGGATATTTGTCTTGAACTAAATGTATCCCCCTATATAAAAGCAATGCAAATACATTTCAAGCAAATGCCTCAGGGAGCAGTCATAATTTCATCTTTACCTATTTTTATATTTCTTTACTGTTGCCATGAGAGCATTTTAATAACCTCCATGGAGTTAAAAGTGATGCAGGTAATTGCCATAAGTAATTTAAGGGCTATTAAAACTAACAAACCTCTTCTGTGGAATACCTTGTTAAGCAGTGATCAGCAGAAAACACATAAAGATCATGCACACTGTAAATTCAAGCCCCTTTTCCAGTTAAACTGAAGGGAGACTACAGCTGCATTACACATAAGAGTGCAGATATTAAAGCCCTTCCTGTTCAGGTATTGGGATAGCTCAAGCTACAGATGCCCTGGCAATCTAACGAGACCCATGCCCTTCAGAAAAGGCAACCCCATATCTGCTATAACTTCCCATCACCTAAACTGGCTGCTAATTTTTCCATGCATGCTTCTTAAGATATAAATAGGAGCATGTTTTAGCACAAAGCCCCAAGGGCCTGGGTTCTAGCCTTGGATTGGCAATGCTAGCTGTGTGACCTGCAGCAATTCTTTTCACCTCTCTAGGCATGAACTGCTGCCACTATAAAATGAAAAGGATTTATTGTGTGTCCTCAAAGATCTCTTTCAGCTCTAAACTCCTTTGATCCTAAACAAATTCTATACTTAGAAGCCACTTTTCTGACTATTTTAACTATCAAAAATATAACCAGGAATCAAAAATAGGGTGCAAAAAAAGGAAAGAGAAAATATCCACAAAAAGCATAAGTTAATATTATGAAGTCCATACATGTTAAGCATCCCAGAGCCTCCTAGGTCCATATACAACATGAGGTTATTCTTCCTTCATATGCTGGCCTAATGAATTTGATTTCCTTATTCACTAGGCTCATACATACCAGAAGAGGCAAATTGAAAAAAAAAAAAAAAAAAAAAAAAAAAGACAGGCAAGAACACTGACAATAACTAGTAAAAGGCCACAGGAAAAAACAGATAGAAAAATTTAAAAGGGAGGACGATCCAAGGTGGCCGAATAGGAACAGCTCTGGAGTGCAGTTCCCAGTGAGAACACAGAGGGTGAGTGATCACCACATTTCCAGATGAAATTTTACTGCCCACAGACCAGGAGATTCCCAGGTGGAAAAGTGCCACAAGTCTCTAGCATGGCTGTTTCAGCTTGTGCAGTGGATCTCTGCACAAAAACTATCACAAATCTGGGTGCTGTTTCAACTGGCACCTGGAATGCCTGGGAGACAGAGTCACCCATTCAACTGAAAAAAAGGGGCCAAAACAGGGAGCCAGGTGATCTGTCTCCACAGGTCCCACCCCTACAAAGACCAGCAATCTGAAATGCTCTGGATTGAGAATTTCACAGCAAGCACAGCTGGACCCAGGATGGTGCAGCTCTGTGGGGGGAAGGGCATCTGCCATTACTGAGTCAGTCCACCATCTGCCATTACTGAGGCAGTCCACCATTACCAAAGCAGTCCACCAATATTGAGGCAGTCCACCATTACCAAGGCAGACTGCCATTACCAAGGCAGTTCTAACTATACCTCTATAAACAAAACCGCAAGGAAGTTCACAGAGAAGCAGGGCAGAGCCCATGGCAGCTCAGCAATGCCTCTGCTGGTAGACTCTGACTAGGCTACCTACTCACTGGGCAGGGCATCTCTGAAAAAAGGTAGCAGCACATCAGGAACTTATAAATAAAGCCCCACCTTCCCAGGACAGAGCACCTGGGGGAAAAAAGGCGGTTATGAGTTCAGCTGCAGCAGACATAAATGTACCTGCCCAGCAGCTCTGAATGGAAAAATGGAGCTCACAGCTCAGCACTTGAGCTCCTATGAGGGACAGACTGTCTCCTCAGGCAGCTCCCCGACCCCTGTACATCCAAAGAGACACCTCATAAAGGAGAGCTCAGGCTGACATCTGGCAGGTATCCTTCTGGGACAAAGATAACAGACGAAGAAACTGGCAGCAACCCTTACTGTTCTGAAGCCCCTGCAGGTGATCCCCAGGCAACCAGGGTCTGGAGTGGACCTCCAGCAGTCCTAAAGCAGAGGAGCCTGAATGTTAAAAGGAAAGCTAAAAAAACAGAAAGAAATAACTTCATTATCAACAAAAAGGACATCCATTCAGGGACTCCATCTGAAAGGCACCAACTACAAAGACCACAGGTAGATAAATCCACAAAGATGGAAGGAAACCAGTGCAAAAAGGATAAAAACACCCAAAACCAGAATACCTCTCCTCCTCCGAGGGATCACAAATCCTCACCAGCAAGGGAACAATACTGGATGGAGAATAAGTCTGATGAATTGACAGAAACAGGCTTCAAAGAGTGAGTATTAACAAACTTATCTGAGCTAAAAGAACATGTTCTAACCCAATGCAAAGAAAATAAGAACCTTGAAAAAAGGTTTGATGAAATGCTAACAAGAATAAACAGCTTAGAAAATATAAATTAACTGATGGAGCTGAAAAACACGAGAACTTCACGAAGCATACACAAGTTTCAATAGCTGAAATCACTAAGCAGAAGAAAGGATATAAGTGATTGAAGATCAATGACATAAAATGAGAAGGCAAGAGTAGAGAAAAAAGAGTGAAAAGAAATGAACAAAGCCTCCAAGAAATATGGCATTATGTGAAAAGGCCTAATCTACCTTTAATAGGTGTACCTGAATGTGACGGAGAGAATGAATCCAAGCTAGAAAACACTCTTCACGATATTATCCAGGAGAACTTCCCCAACCAAGCAAGTCAGGCCAATATTCAAGTCCAGGAAATACAGAGAACACCATAAAGATATTCCTGAAGAAGAGCAACCCCAAGGCACATAATCATCAGATTCACCAGGGTTGAAATGAAGGAAAAAATGCTAAGGGCAGCCAGAGAGAATGGTTGGGTTACCCACAAAGGGAAGCCCATCAGACTCACAGTGAATCCCTCAGTAGAAACCCTACAAGCCAGAAGAGAGTGGGGGCCAATATTCAACATCCATAAAGAAAAGAACTTTCAACCTAGAATTTCATATCCAGCCAAACTAAGCTTCATAAACGAAGGAGAAATAAAATCCTTTATGAACAAGCAATTGCTGAGAGACTTCATCAGCACCAGGCCTGCCTTACAAGAGCTCCTGAAAGAAGCACTAAACATAGAAAGGAACAACCAGCACCAGCCACTCCAAAAACATACCAAATGGTAAACAGCATCAACACAATGAAGAAACTGCATCAACTAATGGTCAAAACAAGCAGCTAGCATCAAAATGGCAGGATTAAATTCACACATAACAATATTAACCCTAAATGTAAATGGGCTAAATGCCCCAATCAAAAGACACTGACTGGCAAATTGGATAAAAAGCCAAAACCCATTGGTGTGCTGTATCCAGAAAACTCATCTCACATGCAAGGATACACATAGGCTCAAAATAAAGGGATGGAGGAAGATTTACCAGCAAATGGAGAG
>PVKP010000583.1:6119-27240 GCA_004027715.1 Plecturocebus donacophilus | reverse complement strand
GAGACTTACTTAGACTCCCACACAATAATAATGGGAGACTTTACCACTTCACTGTCAATATTAGACAGATCAATGAGACAGAAAATTAACAAGGCTTTTCAGGACTTGAACTGAGATCTGGACCAAGCAAACCCAATAGACATTTACAGAACTCTCTGCCCCAAATCCGCAGAATATACATTTTTCTCAGTGACACATCACACCCACTCTAAAATTGACCACATAATTGGAAGTAAATCACTCCTCAGCATATGCAAAAGAATAGAAATCATAACAAACAGCATCTCAGACCACAGTGCCATCAAATTAGAACTCAGGATTAAGAAACTAACTCAGAATCACACAACTTCATGGAAACTGAACAACTGGCTCCTGAATGTTGATTGGATAAACAATGAAATAAAGCAGAAATAAAGATGTTCTTTGAAACCAACGAGAATGAAGACACAATGTACCACAATCTCCGGGACACTTTTAAAGCAGTGTCTAGAGGGAAATTTATAGCAATAAATGCGAACATGAAAAGCAAATAAATGCCAACATAAAATCAATACCCTATCATCAAAATTGAAAGAGCTAGAGGAACAAGATCAAAAAAACTCAAAAGCTAGCAGAATACAAGAAATAACTAAGAGCAGAACTCAAGGAGATAGAGACACAAAAATCCCTTCAAAAAAATTAATAAAACCAGGAGGTGGTTTTTTGAAAAGATCAACAAAATAGACCACTAGCCAGATTAATAATAAAAGAAATGACAGAAGAATCAAATAGATGCAATAGAAAGGGGATATCACTATAAAGGGGATATCACCACCGATTCCACAGAAATACAAACTACCATCAGAGATTACTACAAACAACTGGATGCACATAAACCAGTAAACCTGGAAGAAATGGATAAATTCCTGGACACTTGCACCCTTCCAAGCCTAAACTAGGAAGAAGTCAAAACCCTGAATAGATTAATAACAAGGGCTGAAGTTGAGGCAGCAATTAATAGCCTACCAACCAAAAAAAGCCCAGGTCCAGATGGGTTCACAACCAAATTCTACCAGACATACAAAGAGGAGCTGGTACTACTCTTTCTTAAAGTATTCCAAACAATATAAAAAGAGGGAATCCTTCCCAAATCATTTTATGAGACCAACATCATCCTGATACCAAAATCCAGCAGAGACTCAACAAGAAAAGAAAACGTCAGGCCAGTATCAGTGAAGAAGATAGATGCAAAAATCTTCAATAAAATACTGGCGAACCGATTGTAACAGCACAACAAAAATCTTATCCATCATGAACAAGTAGGCTTCATCCCAGGGATGCAAGGCTGGTTCAACATACACAAGTCTATAAACATAATTCATCACATGCATAGAACCAAAAACAAAAACCACGATTATCTCAATAGATGCAGAGAAGGCCTTCGACAATATTTAACAATGCTTTATGCTAAAAACTCTCAAGAAATTAGGTATTGATGGAGTGTATCTCAAAATAATAAAAACTATGACAAACCCACAGCCAATATCATACTGAATGGGCAAAAACTGGAAGCATTCCCTTTGAAATGTGACACTAGAAAAGGATGCCCTCTCTCACCACTCCTATTCAATATAGTATTGAAGTTCTACCTAGAGCAATCAGGCAAGGAAAAGAAATAAAGTATATTCAATCAGGAAATGAGGAAGTCAAATTATCCCTATTTGCAGATGACATGATTGTATATTTAGAAGACCCCATTGTCTCAGCCCAAAATCTCCTGAAACTAATAAGCAACTTCATCAAAGTCTCAGGATACAAAATCAATGTGCAGAAATCACAAGCATTCCTATACACCAATAACAGATTTAAGAGAGCCAAATCAAGAATGAACTGCCATTCACAATTGCTACAAAGAGATAAAATACCTAGGAATACAACTAACAAAGGATGTAAATGACCTCTTCAAGGAGAACTATAAACCACTGCTCAATGAAATAAGAGAGGACACAAACAGATGGAAAACATTCCATGTGCATGGTTAGGAAGAATCAATATTGTGAAAATGGCCATAGTACCCAAAGTAAATTATAGATTCAATGCTATCCCCATTAAGCTACCTATGACTCTCTTCACAGAACTGGAAAAAAACACCTTAAACTTCATATGGAACCAAAAGAGAGCCACATAGCCAAGTCAATTCTAAGCAAAAAGAACAAAGTTGGAGGCATCACGCCACCTGGCAAGGCTACAGTAGTCAAAACAGCGTGGTACTGGTACCAAAACAGAGATATAGACCAATGGAACAGAACAGAGGCCTTGGAGGCAATGCTACACATCTATATCCATCTGATCTTTGACAAACATGACAAAAACAAGCAATGGGGAAAGGATTCCCTGTTTAATAAATGGTGTTGGGGAAACTGGCTAGCCATGTGCAGAAAGCTGAAACTGGACCCCTTCCTGACACCTTACACTAAAATTAACTCCAGATGGATTAAAGACTTAAACTAAACATAAGACCTAACACCATAAAACCCTAGAAGAAAACCTAGGCAAAACCATTCAGTACATAGGCATAGGCAAGGACTTCATGACTAAAACACCAAAAGCATTGGCAACAAAAGCCAAAATAGATAAATAGGATCTAATCAAACTCCAGAGCTTCTGCACAACAAAAGAAACAATCATTAGAGTGAGCCAGCAACCAACAGAATGGGAAAAAATTTTTGCAGTCTACCTATGTGACAAAGGACTAATATCCAGAATCTACAAATAACTAAAACATATTTACAAGAAACAAACAAACCCATTCAAAAGTGGACAAAGGATATGAACAGACACTTTTCAAAAAAGACATTTATGTAGCCAACAAACATATGAAAAAAAGCTCATCATCACTGGTCATTAGAGAAATGCAAATCAAAACCACATTGAGATACCATCTCATGCTGGTTAGAATGGCGATCATTAAAAAATCTGGAGACAACAGATGCTGGAGAGGATGTGGAGAAATAGGAACACTTTTACATTTGGTGGGAGTGTAAACTAGTTCAACCATTGTGGAAGACAGTGTGGTGATTTCTCAAGGATCTAGAAATAGAAATCCCATTTGACCCAGCAATTCCATTACTGGGTATATACCCAAATAACTATAAATCATTCTACTATAAAGACTCATGCACACATATGTTCATTGCAGCACTGTTTACAATAGCAAAGACCTAGAACCAACCCAAATACCCATCAATGATAGACTGGACAGGGAAAATGTGGCACATATACACCATGAAATACTATGCAGCCATAAAAAAAAGATGAGTTCGTGTCCTTTGTAGGGACATGGATGAACCTGGAAACCATCATTCTCAGCAAATGGACACAAGAACAGAAAATAAAACACTGCATGTTCTCACTCACAGGCGGGTGTTGAACAATGAGAACACATGGACACAGGGAGAGGAGCATCACACACTGGGGTCTGTTGGGGGGACTAGAGGAGGGACACTGAGGGTAGGGAGTTGGGGAGGGATAACATGGGGAAAAATGCCAGATATAGGTGATGGGGATGGAGTCAGCAAACCACATTGCCATGTATGTACCTATGCAACAATCCTGCATGATCTCCACATGTACCCCAGACCCAAAGTGCAATAATATATATATATATTTTTGAAAAAAAAGAAAAGAAACTGGAGACACTGAAATGAAAAAAATCAAACAAAAAAAGAGAACTTTAAAAGGGCAGGGACTTTGGTTCATTGCTACATACCCAGTGTCAACGACATAACATGTTGGATGAATGAATGAATGAAAACAATACTTACAAAAAGCAGATACAATTTGTTTAAGTACAATGGTCTAGGAGAGCCTCTAATGATTGTTTCTCATGCTATAATTAATATTCATGTGGGTGGCTAATTAAGCTATGCTCATCAAGCTCTCATTTAGATGGAAAATTACTACTTCTGGTTAAACATGATATATTGAGCATATGTTTATCTCTGTTCCCTCCAAATACTCTACTAAAAATCTGGGAGAGAGAGAGGGGGAGAGAGAGAGAGAGAGAGAGAGAGAGAGAGAGAGAGAGAGTGTGTGTGTGTGTGTGTGTGTGTGTGTGTGTGAGATCTCCACAAGGAAAAAGAGAGAAGAAAGGATCTACAGTGGGCAAGAAATGTCAGCCAACGTAGGTAGTACTAGAAAACACCAAATAAAACAGTCAGAGCTGTTAAAGCTGAAAAGCAAGGGCCTGCAGAGGAGATCCAACAAGAAACCAGCCATGTGGGCCTCAGATCCCTGGAAAACTCAGAAATCAAAGCCAGCCACACAAGAGGCATGAGGAGCTGGACTGCATCAGGAGAATATGTTTAAAGTTTGTTAAGAAAGTAGTTAAATTCTCAAGTTTCTTTTTCTACCTTGATGGTAAACTAGAGATTTATTCCACAAAGAAAAGGATAAAGAAAAGGCTTAGCCCAGGATGGGAGCAGATGGTACAGAGAGGGACACATCTGAAAACAAGGGTGTGAGTGAGTCTACATACAGAACAAGGAGGCTCCCGGTTCCCTCACTCTCTAGACTTAAAAATACTGGCAGTTTAGGGATATACCTCTCTCACTACCACCTTCTCATGCAGGAAATGGAGGATTCTTATCTGGGGAAATGGAATAGACCCAGAATCTCTTGATTCTGACACTCAGAGTTCTCCCTCAAACAGCTGGATCCCTGACTAGCCACATTATAATTGATAAGCTCTGCCTGTACCTAAAAAGAGTGACTAGTCAGCTCTAATGTAATATTCTCAAGTATCAACAAACAAAAAATACCAAAATTAAGCCTCCAGTAAGAAAAAACAAGACTAAAACAAATTAACAGAAAAAATTCAGAGGAAATCAAGACAATGGATAGAGAAGAAAACTTTATACAGAAAAAAATATCTTTAGAGATATAGAAATATTCATCCTTGGCAAAAGAATGACATCATTTTTAAGGAATAGAAAATAAATTAGAACTCTTAAAATTGGTACACATTACACTTGAAATAAAAAATTCAACAGAAAAAAAAATTCAGTAGAAAGTTTGGAATACAAAGTCAACAAAATCTCTCAGAACAAAAAGAGATTACACCATAGTAGATAAGAGGAAATTTGAGTATCAATCAGCCAAGAAGCCTAACCACAGTATAACAGAGTTCCAAAAAAAAGAGAATAGAATAAAATAAAGAGGATGAAATTACCAAAATATCGATGTCCAAAATATTCCTTTAACTGAGAAACATCGGTTTTCAGATTAAGAGTCTATTGGCTCTTTATGACATCTGAAAGTATAGCACAATGAATAAAGAGTTTGCCCATACCATGTCATACTACTGTAAATTTTCAGAGCATCTGGGATAAAGAGAAGATACGAAAATCTTCAAGTCATAAATACCTAGGTCACAGAAAAAAAGACTGGAAATATGAATGTCACCAGACTTCTCAACAACATGCTCAAAGCTGGAAGTCAGTGCAGCAACAACTTCAAATTTGGAATGAAACCTTGCATCCTGGTATTCTACATTTATCCAAATTACCAATTAAAGTGTGAAAAGAGAATAACATATATTAAAACGTTCAGGGTGTCAAAAAATATTGCTCACACATGCTTTCTCAAGAAACTACTGATGGAGATGCTCTCCTGAAATCAGGATATAACCAAAGAAGAGAAAGCAATGAGGAGGCAGGAAATAAGAGATACATCCCAGGAGACCAGTGAAGAGAAGGGCCAGGGAACCAGCTGTACAGAATGCCCAGAGCACAGCCTAGAAGAGGAGAGAGGACCCCTGAAGGAGCATCTCCAAGAATAATGAAAAGCTGATGCTTCTGCCTGTTTGAGAAATAACAGTCCTTGGTGTTGGAGAGTTTGAAAATAGTGACAGGAACACAGACAAACAACCAGGTCAGAAAAAAAATAAGTTAAGTATTAACACCAGAAATCTAAATATTCTGAAGAAGAAAGAAAATGTAAGCACAAAATGCTAGGGGCAAAATTAGGAAAACATTTTACATTGTTTTATTTAAAAATTTGGATATAATTTTACTCAGAAAATAGGAGGGGGAGCAAGAATGTTGGATTAAATAAGTATGCTAAATCCTCATCTTCACAATAAGCCAATAAAAAGTGAAAAATGATAAAATTTAATAAACTAAGAGCTAGCATTTGATTCAATAGAGTTTGGGGAGAAGTGGAGCAGGAAACTGCTATTTTGTGTTTTGGTTTTTGTTTGTTTGTTTTTTTTAACCTTCTTTTAGTTGTTTGATTTTGATAAAAATGTACTGTAGCACTTGTGGTAAAAATTTTTAAGCTACTTTAAAAATGAAGTCAGATATCATAAAGACCCTAATAATTACATGCTGCAATCAAGTTAGAATCACCCTAGTGTGGGGATTATGGAAAACTGACCAGACCACAAAAGCTGAGGGTGACCTGAGACATCATCCAAGTCCAAGAGGTCTTGTCCAAAGGGATGAGGTAAGTTGCAATGAAAATACTCTGTTTTGTGCTTCTTGACATCAGGCAAGTGTACAAGTCTTTAATTCGGGGGCCTAAATATGTCAAATATTGAACCAGGCCTCTGTCTTAAGAAAAATGGCCATGAAGAGTCAGGGATTGGCCTCCAGTCAGTCTCCAAAGTCTCTAACGTGGTAACTGAGGAGGAGGTACAAAGAAAAAAGGCCAATAACAGCTACTGTCCAGGCACAAGATAGTATCAGCCTGAGAAGCCACCGCTCAGTAATTAAGAAGGCATCCAAGGGCTTAATTCCAAGCAATTGTGACTGCATACTCAGATTACGATTTCCATAGTGGCAGGGACGACACATGCACACCCAGGTTCAGTCATGGTCCTGAGTCTGGACAGGGTTGGGTCTGCAGATGTCAGACAACACTGGAGACAGAAAAAGTCTCTTCAAAATGGTTAAGTTTTATGCTAAGCTTTAGTACTTAAAGCTTCCATTGCATGAAATATTCACTTATGTAGAACAGCTCATTCCCCAGTAATATGAGATTAATGAGGCATAACTGTGCATAAAAGCTACTGAACTGGCTCAGATCAATGGTGTGTCTTGTCCAGTATTTTGCCTTTTAAAGGGCATAAAAGAATATGCAATCTGGAGACAAGTATCTGGATTTGGAGCTTGTTTCTACCACTTTGAACTGCATAACCAAGTTATTCATCTACTCTCAGCCTCAATGTACTCATCTGTAAAACATCACAAATAATACCTTCTTTTTGATGACATCATGAAAATTCAATGAGATGCTATTTTTAAAAGTACTTTATAGACTGTTCTGTAGTCTAAGTATGTGAATTAAAGTAGTTGGTTGATGTGTGAAAGCTTGCTTTTCATATGTATCTTGAAGATCATTCATTTCTTTTAAGAAATTCAATTGTTGACTTTTCTGGGAGTATATCTTTAAAAAATCCCAAAGCTGTGAAAAATTTTGAGTCTCAGTTTCAGAGGAAATCTTAGCATATTTAACTTTAAAAAAAATTAATAGAGAAGTTTACCAAAATCCTGTAGTGACCAAAGTAGATCATAGAATCTAATGCCTTCCTGCATCATCTCACCTTCTCACCCTATATCTGAATTTTCCACAGACCTGGGCTGTCTGCTTACTTGTGCTCTTAGCAAAGACCTCATGAACTGGGGTATTAAGCATGAGTCAGAGGCTTAATGGGTGCTGGAAGGAATTGTTGGGGTAAGTTAAATGGTTCTTCCTCATTACACATTCAATGAAACACTTTGCCTAATGAAGTCTAAGCCTTCTGACATGTCTCCAGGAGATGGTCTTCCCTAGAGGACTAAGCCAGTCAATCAGGCAGCTGGCTGAGCAGGTTTTCCTATTTGGAGCTCACCACAGAATAGGAAGTCTGAAGGTACAGGTTAGAAAGTGGGGAGCATTCAGCAATGTTTTGGTTAACAGTCTAATTTAAATTTTCACTTTTTTTTGCCTCTGTTAAAACACTATGGTAAAGTGGAAAAGACCCTGGTAGAAGCAGAGTTGGGTAAAGAGTCTGTCCTATCTCTGTCTTTGTAACCAACCATGAGACTTTAGACAAACTACTTTTCCTCTGTGGGCCTCAGTTTGTACAAATGAGAAGTTTGGACTAGATTGCAATTTTTAAATATGCTTTGCAGATTCTGGATTCCCCAGTGATACGTTGGATCACATCTAGAAAGGTAGAGAAGAGAATAGTAGGGGCATGGAGGCAAAAAAGAAGTGTGAGTCCCTCCTCCAGATCCTATGTAAGAAGAACAGATTTATCACACCCTCTTTTATCTATTTCACACTAAGATTTTTGAAGGCAACACTCCCTGGATAAGAAAACATTTGAAAACCACTGGATCGTAGGTCCCCAATATCCCTTCCAGTCCAATAGTTCTCTGATAAGCTAACATTCTCTGGCACTGGAGACATGAAATAGATCACACAAGAGATAAACTCTGGTCTTGGAAGTATAAGCTTTTAAGATGTGTCAAAACTAGCCCACCTAGGGTGGCAATCCTGGCTGGAACAATCTCATGCAATGCCAAGAAAATAAATCTGTACTCGATAAGCATTTATTGTTGCATAAACTGTCATAATGTGCTCACAGAAGTAGGAAAAGACACAGTCTGCCCTTGTAGCTTTTCCACTATTGAAGAGGTGAGATTGAAACACACAGAACAATATCAGATCAAATTGCCTCTCTCCCAAAAAAAGAATAAAAGTAACCAACACTACCATACAGAAACTCTGAATGCATTTGCATGTAACAGTAGGGGAAAGCATAGGAGAAAATGGTTCAAGCAGCAGGAAGTCTTTCTGGAAGAGGAAACTGTTGAGCTAGGCCTTAAAGACAACATCTGAAGTCCAAGAACTAACTGCTAGTTCTTGGACTTTCAAAGGTTTCTAACTCTGTAAAGGTTTCTAACTCTGTAAACTTCAGTTTAGAAATGAGATCAATGTTAACTAATCTTGCTGACCTGAAAAGCACATATTTTACAGCAGAGTTTTCTTTCCCCTGAAAAGCCTATATCCTTCAAACTTTATTCCTAAAAAGTTTTGAAAATGGATCTATTACAGAAACCAGCTCGGTCATGGAGACCCCACCCTAGGCAGTGCTGAAGGAATGAAGAAACAAACACAAAGACAGAGCAGCAAAGTGGGATATAACAGCCTTTCAAGCTGAGAGCCTCAAGGGGCTAACAACCTTCCAAGCTCAAAGCCTCAAGAAGAGGCTGACCCATGTAGTTAGTCTCTCTGAACTGGTGATTATTAACAACAGGCAGGTGTTCTGTGTTTTCCTATAGAACAAAGATAAACTAGGCAAGCAGCTGGTGCCTGCTCACCACTGATACAGCATTCTCCACGAGGGATCCATGGGGGCAGGGTCACATATCCCACATTTAAAGAACTAGTTCAACTGGTGTATGATATACATATACCGTTTACTACTTCAGAACACCACTTTGGGGACCGGCACAGTTTTCCTTGCCTTGGAGTATGCAAACAACATACTCCATCACATATATTAGGTCTTGTTCCAGCAGTCTATAGCAAAAAGACATAAGCTTTATTAACCAATTATTGGCTATAGGGGTGCCTACATCACCACAACCCCCAGTTCCAGGTGGCTTCACAGAGAAGAGAGAGAGACTGTTTGGGAGAAAGTAAGGAAAAAGATAAGAGTTCCTAACTGTTAATCCAGATAATTCTTTCAGATCTTACCAATGATTCATGTAAGTTATGCAAGAAGAGGTGTAAATATTAGCAAAAGGAAGGTGTGTCTTACAGTAATTTTCTTACTGAGGAATCTGAAAGACATGATTTTTGGACAGGACAAAACTGTGATTTTATATAGAACCTTCATCCACACTGAAAACATCATATAAGGGTTAACCTCACAAACACCATAAATAGAACAGGGCTTGCACTATTGAAGAGGTGAGATTGAAACACACAAAACAATTATGGCACAACACAAGAACAGCTGAAGGGCTGAAGCCGTGGATATATTGGGCTTGGGAGAGATAACGATCCCTAAAGAGGTTGGTATATCAAAGCCACGACCCTGGAGTAAAACTGGACCTGGGATTGGCTTCTCCCTCTGTTACCTGGAGGGATAACAAGGCTGTGGCCAGTTCTGTATCCATGGCTGTAACATGATGCTGCCTGTGAAGGCCAGGAGAAGCAGAGGCAGCTACAAGTGAACTCATAAACCTGCAATGTTCCTAAAAGAGAGCTCTAAGCCACCAGTATAACCCTGGTTCTGGAGCTTTAAGAAGAGTGAGGAAGCAACAGGGCTGAGCACAAGAAAAAGGTCATATACATCAACATCCCCCCCACCTTAAACTCACAAACTAAAATTTCAAATCACTTGAGCAAAATTAATGTCAGAAAAGATAGTCAAAAAACTGAACAAATAACAGAGTTCCTTTTTATAAGATTGTAACTAATAATGCATGCTTCTGTAAAAGATGACTTTAAAATAGCATAAATCCTCAATGAGATAAAGAAATGACTAATATCTATATACCAAGAAAACTAAATTCTACAACAAAAACAAGCAATTGTGAATTATAAACAGTTTAAGATTTTTAGAAGAACCCATCAGAAATGCCAAAAATTAAACCATAATTACTGAAGTAAAATAATCTTAGTAGGAAAGGATAAGTAAATGCAAGAAAGTATTAAGTATTTTCTATATATCAATGTAGAAAACAGTTTTTTTAACAGTTTTTAAAAATATATATATAGGATGATAGGCTGTCAACCACCCACATATGGCCAAAACATGTTGCAGAAGAAGAAGCCAGAAGGAAGAGGTGGAGAGTCAAGATTTATAGAGTTAATGAGGGAGAGGAAGAAAAGCAAGATGGAAGAATAGAAGCCTACAACATTTGTCACCCCTCCATACTGGAACACCAAATTTAAACAACTATCCACATACAGAAAATCACCATCTCAAGAACCAAAAATCAGTGTCACTGGACACACCTGGGGCCTGGGGAAACTCACTTCCCTGAAAGGAAGGGCCTTAAGCAAGGCCCAGTGCTGTGTTGGTTTCAGGTCTGACCAAGAACAGTCCCACTGGTGGTGGCCACAAGGGTGCTTACATCACCACACCCCCAGTTTCAGGTGGTTCTGGACAAAGAGAGAAACTGTTTATTTGGGAGAAAGTAATGGAAAAGAACAAAAACCCCTGCTTAGTAATACAGAGAATTCTTCCAGATCTTACCCAAGACCACCAAGGTGTTACCTTAGTGCAAACCACACCATTATCGAGGTTGGGGCCTAAGTCCCTTCAAGTACCAGGAAAGCCTTCCAAAAAAGGACAGGCACAAACAAATCAAGACCATGAATACAACAATAAACACCTAACTCTTCAATGCCCAGACACTGACAAATATCTTCAAGCATCAACCCAATCCAGGAAAACATAACAGCATCAAATGAATTAAGTAAGGCACCAGGAACCAACCTTGGAGAAACAGAGATATACGATCTTTCAGACAGAGAATTAAAGATAACTGTGTTGAGGAAACTCAAAGAAATTCAAGATAACATGGAGAAGAAATTCAGAATTCCATCAGGTAATTTTCACAAAGACATCAAAATAATTAGAAAGTATCAAGGAGAAATTTTAGAGTTGAAAAATCAGAGTCTCTTAACAGAAGAATTGATCAAGCAGAAAGAAGTATTAGTGAGTTGAAGAGAAGCAAATTGAAAATACACAGAGGAGACAAAAGAAAAAAGAATAAAAAACAATAAAGCATGCCTATAAGATCTAGATAATAGCCTCTGAATAGTCTAGCTCTGTGTCCCCCATTCAAATCTTACCTTGAATTACAATCTGAATTGTAATTACCATATGTTGGGAAAGGGACACTGTGGGAAATGATTGGATCATGGGGTAGTTTTCCCATGCTGTTCTCATGATAGTGAGTGAGTTCTCACAAGATCTGATGGTTTTATAAGGGGCTCTTCCCTTTCACTCTGCACTTCTCTCTCCTGACACCTTGTGAAAAAGGGTGTTTGCTTCCTTACTCATGCCTGTAAGTTTCCTGAGGCTTCCCCAGCCATGCAGAACTGCGAGTCAATTAAACCTTTTTCCTTTATAAATTACCCAGTCTCCAGGCAGTTCTTTATAGCAGTGTGAGAACAGACTAATACAGAAAGTTGGTACAGAGGTAGTGGGACACTACTATAAAGATACCTGAAAATGTGGAAGTGATTTTGGAACTGGGTAACATACAGTGGTTGAAATAGTTTGGCTCAGAAGAAGACAGGAAGATGTGGAAAAGTTTGGTACTTCCTAGAGATTTGCTGAATAGTTTTGACCAAAATGCTGATAGTGATATGAACAATTAAGTTCCAGGTTGAGGTGGTCTCAGATGGAGATGAGAATCTTATTGGCAACTGGAGCAAAGGTCATTCTGGCTTTATTTAGCAAAGAGGCTGGTGGCATTTTGACTCTGTCCTAGAGATCTGTGGAACTTTGAACTTGAAAGAGATTATCTGAAATTGGAACTTATGTTTACAAGAGAAGCAGAGCATAAAAGTTTGAAACATTTGCAGCTTGATGATGTGATAGAACAAAAACACACACACACACACATTTTCTGGGGAGAAATTCAAGCCCACTGCAGAAATTTCATAAGTAACAAGGAGCCTAATGTTTTGGCTCCTTTCCCCGAGACAATGACGAAAATGTCTCCAGGGCATGTCAGAGGTCTTCACAGCAGCCCCTTCCAACACAGGTCTGGAGACCTATGAGAAAAAAATTACTTTGTGAGCTGGGCCTAGGACCTTGTGTACCCTACCATCCCAGCTTGGGTAAAAGGGCCAATGTACAGCTCAGGCCATTGCTTCAGACAGTGCAAGACCTAAACCTTGGCAGATTACACATGATGTTGGGCCTGTAGGTGCACAGAAGTCAAGAACTGAAGTTTGGAAACCTCCGCCTAGATTCCCAAAGGTGTATGAAAATGCCTGGATGTCTGGGTAGATGTTTGCTGCAGGGGTGGAGACTTCATAGAGAACCTCTGCTAGGGCAGTGCAGAAGGGAAATGTGGGGTTGGAGACCCTACTGGGGCACTGTCTAGTGAAGCTGTGAGAAGAGTGCCACCAAAATGGTAGATCTACCAACAGCTTGCACTGTGCACCTGGAAAAGCTGCAGATACTTAGTGCCAGCCTGTGAAAGCAGCTGGGAGGGGGTCTGTACCCTGCAAAGCCACAGGGACAAAGCTACCCAAGGCCATGGGAGCCTACTTCTTGCATCAGCATGTCCCAGATGTGAGACATGAAGTCAAAGGAAATCATTTCAAAGATTAAAGATTTAATGATGGCCTTGCTGAATTTGGGATTTGTATGGGGCTGTAGCACCTTAGTTTTGACGAATATCTCCCATTTGGAATGGGTGCATTTATCTAACCCTTAGATCTCCATTATATCTTGGAATTAACTAACTTGCTTTTGATTTTACAGGCTCACAGGTGGAAGGTACTTGCCTTGTCTCAGATGAGACTATGAACTAGGGCTTTCGAGTTAATGCTGAAGTGAGTTAAGACTTTGGGGAACTGTTGGGAAGGTATAACCATGTTTTGACATGTGAGAAAGATGAGATTTTGAAGGGGCCAGGGGTGGAATAATATTCCCACTCAAATCTCATCTTGAATTGTAATCCAAATTGCAATTCCCACGTTAGGGAAGGGACCTTGTCCGAGGTGACAGGATCTTGGGGTGGTTGCACTATGCTGTTCTCATGATAGTGAGTAAGTTCTCACAAGATCTAATAGTTTTATAAGAGGCTCTTTCCCCCTTCAGTCTGCACTTTTCTGTCCTGCCACTTTGTGAAAAGGGCATGTTTGCTCCCCCATCTGCCATGATTGTAAGTTTCCTGAGGCTTCTCCAGCCATGCCAACTGTGAGTCAATTAAACCTCTTTCCTTTAGAAATTAGTCTCAGGTTGTTCTTTATAACAGTATGAGAATGGACTAATACAGCCTCAAAGGAACAAATCTAAGAGTTATTGGCCTTAAAGAGGAGGTAGAGAAAGAGATAGGAGTTGAAAATTTATTCAAAGGGATAATATCATAGAACTTCCCAAAGCCAGGGAAAGATCTCAATATTTAAGCACAAGAAGGTTATAAAACACCAAGCAGATTTAACTCAATGATGACTACCTCAAGGTATTTAGTAAGCAAACTCCCAAAGGTCAAGGATAAAGAAGAGATCTTAAAAGCAGCAAGAGTAAAGGAACAAATAACATAAAACCAAGCTCTGATACATTTTCAAGTGAAACCTTACTGGTCAAGAGAGAATGGCGTGATATACTGAAAGTCCTAAAGAGAAAAAACTGTTACCCTAGAATAGCATATCCACCAAAAATGTTCTTTAAGCATGAAGGAAAAATAAAGACCTTCCCAGACAAAATCTGAGTGATTTTATCAACACCAAACCTGTCCTACAAGAAATGATAAAGGGCATTCCTCAATCTAAAAGAAAAGGATGTTAATGAGCAGAAGAAATCATCTGAAGGTATAAAATTCACAGGTAATAGTAAGCACACAAAAAAACACAGAATCGTATAACACTGTAATTGTAGTGTGTAAACTACTCTTAAGTAGAAAGACTAAATGATAAACAATAAAAAATAATAACTACAACAACTTTTCAAGACATAGTACAATAAGACATAAAGAGATATAACAAAAAGTTAAAAAGCGGGGGAACAAAGTTAAAGTGTAAAGTATTTCTTTTCTCTTGTCCTGTTTGTTTATACAATTACTGTTAAGTTGTCATCAGTTTAAAATAATGGGTTATTTCAAAGATAGTATTTACAAGCCTCATAATAACTTTAAATCAAAAAACATACAACAGATTCACACACAAGAAAATAAAAAGTGAGAAATGAAAGTATAACACCAGAGAAAATCACCTTCACTAAAAAGAAAACAAGATGGAACAAAAGAAGGAAAAGATCACAAAACAACCAAAAAATAAATAACAAAATAGCAGGAGTAAGTCTTTGTTTCTCAGTAATAACATTAAATATAAATGGACTACACTCTCCAATCAAAAGACAGAGTGGCTGAATGGATGACAAAACAAGACCCAGTGATATGTTGCCTATGAGAAATATACTTTACCTAAAGAGTCACATATAGACTAAAAATAAAAAGATGAAAATGGTATTCCTTGCCAATAGAAATTCAAAAAGCACAGGAGTAGCTGTACTTATATCCCACAAAATAGATTTCCAGCCAAAAACAGTAAATAGATACAAAGAATGTCAGTATATAATGATAAAGGGATCAATTCAGGGAGAGAGTATAACAATTGTAAATATATATGCACCCAACACTTGGACACCCAGATATGTAAAGCAAATATTATTAGAGCTAAAAAGACAGACTTCTATATAATAATAGCTGGAGACCTCAACACCCCCCTTTTAGTATGGAACAGATATTCCAAATAAAAAATCATCAAAGAAACATCAGATTTAATCTGCATTGTAAACCAAATGGATCTAATAGAAACTTACAGGACATTTCATCCAAGGGCAACAGAATACACATTATTCTCCTCCACACATGGATTATTCTCAAGGATGCACCATACGTTAAGTCACAAAACAAGTCTGAAAACATTCAAAAACACTGAAATAATATCAAACATGTTCTGTGACCACAATGGAATAAAACTAGAAATTAATAACAAGAGCAATTTTGGAAACTATACAAACACATGGAAATCAAACAATATATTCCTGAATGACCAGTGGGTTAATGAAGAAATTAAGAAGGAAATTGAAAATTTTTTGAAACAAGTGATAATGGAAACACCACATACCAAAAGCTATGGGATACAGCTAAGAGGAAAATTTATAAGTGCTGACAACAAAAAAGAAAAAAAAACTTCAAATAAACACCTAATGATGGATCTTAAAGAACTAAAAATACAAGCACAAACCAAACTCAAAATTAGTAGAAAAAAAGAAATTATAAAAATCAAAGCAGAAATAAATGAGTTTAACATGAAGAAAATAATGCAAAAGATAAATGAAACCAAAAAAAATGTTTTTTTAAAGATAAACAAAATTGACAAACCTTCACCCAGACTAATGACAAAAAGAGAGAGAGAGAGAGAGAGAGAAGACCCAAATAAATAAAATTAGACACGAAAAAGGAGATTCTACAGCTGATACCACAGAAATTCAAAGGATCATTAGTGGCTACTATGAGCAACTATATGCCAATACACTGGAAATTCTAGAAAAAAGTATGGATTCTTAGACACATACGATCTACCAAGATTGAACCAGGAAGAAATCTAATACCTGAGCAAACCAATAACAAGTAGTGAGATCAAAGCCATAATAAAAATTCTCCCAAGGAAAAATTGCCCAGGTTCCAATGCCTTTACTGCTGAATACTACCAAACATTTAAAGAAGAACTAATATCAAAATAATCAAATTGTTCCAAAAAGTAGAGGTGGGATACTTCCAAACTCATTCTGTGAGGCCAGTATTACCTTGATACCTGAACCAGACAAAGACAAATCAAAAAAAGAAAACTACAGGTCAGTATCTCTGATGAATATTGATACAAAAATCCTCAACAAAACACTAGAAAACTAAATTTACCAATATATTTTGAAAGATCATTGAATACAATTGACTCTGGGGACTCAGAGGAATGAGTTGGCGGGAGTGAGGGATAAAAGACTACACATTGGGTACAGTGTACACTGCTTGGGTGATGGATGCACCGAAATCTCATAAATCACCACTGAAGAACTTATTCATGTAAGCAAACACCACCTGTTCCCCCCCCCAAAAAACTGTTGATTAAAAGAGAGAGAGAGAGAGAGAGATCATTCATCATGAGCAAGTGGGCTTTATCCTAGGGATTCATGGATGGTTCAACATATGCAAATCAATCAGTGTGATACCTCCTATCAACAGAATGAAGGGCAAAATCCTTCATTTCAATTGACACGATCATTTCAATTGATGGTGAAAAAGCATTTGATAAAGTTCAACGTTCATTCATTATAATAAAAAACAAAAACAAACACAACACACAAAAAAAAAAACCCTGAACAAACTAGGTATAAAAGGAACATACCTCAATACATTGAAAGCCATAGATGATAGACCCACAGCTGGTATCATACTGAATCTGAAAAAAAGTGGAAGTCTTTTCTCTAAGATTTGAAACACAAGAAGGATGCCCACCTTCACGACTGTTATTCCACATAGTACTGAAAGTCCTAGCTAGAGCAGTCAGACAAGTGAAAGAAAGGGCATTCAAATTGGAAGGGAAGAAGTCAAATTATCCTTGTTTACAGATGCTATGATCTTGTATTTGGACAAACCTAAAGACTCCACAAAAAACTATTATAACTGATAAATTCAGTAAAGTTGAAGGATACAAAATTAACATACAAAAATCAGTAGCATTTCTATATGCCAACAGTGAACAATCTGAAAAAGAAATGAGAAAAGTAATCCCATTTACAATAGTCACAAATAAAATGGAATACCTTGGAGTTTACCAAAGAAGTGGGAGATCTCTACAATGAAAACTATAAAACACTGAAGAAAGAAATTGTAGAAAACACCAAAAAGTGGAAAGCTAATTCATGTTCATAGATTGGAAGAATTAATATTGTTAAAAGGTCTATACTACCCAATCTGTAGATTCAATGCAATCCCTATCAAAATGCCAATCACAGAAATAGAAAGCAATCCAAAAATTTATATGAAACCACAAAAGACACAGAATTGCCAAAGCTATCCTAAGCAGAAAAGAAAAAACTTGAAGAATCACATTACCTGATTTTAAAGTATACTATGAACTATAGTAACCATAACACCACAGTACTAGCATAAAAACAAATACATAGACCAATGGAAAAGAATAGAGAACCCAGAAACAAATCCTACAGTGGACTCATTTTGGACAAATGTGCCAAGAACATACTCTGGGGAAAAGACAGTCTCTTCAGTAAATGGTGCTAGAGAAACTGAATATCCAAATGCAGAAGAATGAGACTAGACCGCTATCTCTCACCATATACAAAAATCAAATCAAAGTGGATTAAAGACTTACATCTAAGACTTCAGACTATGAAACTACCACAAGAAAACTTTGGGAAAAATCTCCAGGATAGTGGTCTGGGAAAAAAATTTTGAGTAATACTGCACAAGCACAGGCAGCCAAAGCAAAAATGGACAAATGAGATGATATCAAGTTAAAAAGCTTCTGCACAACAAAGGATACAATCAACAAAGTGAAGAGACAACCCACAGAATGGGAGAAAATATTTGCTAGCTACTCATCTGACAAGGGATTACTAACCAGAATATATATGGAGCTCAAACAACTGTGTAGGAATAAAACCTAATAACCAAAAGAGACAAAAAGTTTGAATAGACATTTCTCAAAGAAGACTTACAAATGACAGTCATATGAAAAAGTGCTCAACATCATTGATCAGAGGAATGTAAATCAAAACTACAATGAGATATCATCTCACCCCAGTTAAAATGGCTTGTATCCAAAAGACAGGCAATAACAAACACTGGTGAGGATGCATATAAAAGAGAACCCTGGTACACTGATGTTGGGAATGTAAATTAGTACTATCACTATGGAGAACAATTTGGAGGCTCCTCAAAAATGTAAAACTAGAGCTATCATATAATTCAGCAATCTCACTGCTGGGTATGTACCCAAAAGTAAGAAAATCAGTATATCAAAGAGATATCTGCACTCCTATGTTTACTGTAGCACTGTTCACAGTAGCCAAGGTTTGGAGGCAACTTAAGTGTCCATCGACAGATGAATGGTAAAAGAAAAATGTCTGTTGTGTTACATATACACAATAAACTACTATTCAGCTGAGAGAGAGAGATTGATTCTGTCATTTGTAGCAACATGGATGGAACTGAAGGCCATTATGCTAAGTGAAATAAGCCAGGCACTAAAAGACATCTATGTTTTCACTTATTTATGGGATCTAAAAATCAAAACAATTGAACTCATGGAGATGAAGAACAGAGAAGGATGGTTACTAGAATCTGAGAAGGGTAGCAGGGAGATGGCAGGAGAAGTAGGGGGAGGTTAATTGGTACAGAAAATATATTTAGAAGTAAGATTTAGTATTTGTTAGCACAACAGGGAGGCCATAGTCAATAATAATTTAATTGTACATTTTAAAATAATGAAAAGAGTATAATTGGATTGTTCATAACACAAAGAATAAATGCTTGAGTTTATCACCCAATTTTCCATAATGTAATTATTCTGCTCTCCTACCTGTGCCAAAATATATCAGCACCCCATAAATATATATGCTTACTACATACCAACAAAAAAATAAAAATGAGTTAATGATGGCTTCTGCTTAAAGAAGCCCTTTTGCCCCTCTCAAAATGCTACTAAAATAATCATGAATGGATGTGTAAAAACACAACCTTACAAAATGGAAGGAGTGACTAAATACATACACTACATACATATGTGCATACATACATATAAAAGCTGAGAAGCAGATAGAAATGTGGAAACCAACAGACCCAAGAATGCTGAAATATGGCAGGAAAAGGCAAACTCATTTATACTGAAGAACCCCAAATGACTCAGAAATTTGAGAGCACCAAGTAGTTCTGAAAGAGGAGGCAAAGGTAACGCTGAAAGCAGGAGGACTGGCTGAAAATCAGTTTAATATGTAGTCAGTGGTCCCAACTAAGGGAAAGCTGGTGAGGTTTGACCCATCAGGACCAAGTGCTCCTCTATGTCCTTAGAACCACCAGAATGGAGGGAAGGGTCAGCAAGTGAGGCCCAACTTCAACTGTGCCACTAGGATGTCTTCTATATATGGAAGCATCATGTAAAATATTGTTTGAAGAAAGATACTGTCATTGAGGAAAAATGTTACTGTAAGCCATGATCTTACACCATCACAGATGGAGGGTATTGGGTAGGCCTGCCATCTGGCACTAAAATATCTTACTGAGTAATCAGGCAAATACGTGAGAGTTCTGGCCTTAATTAAAAACATCAGAAAGATGTTAAAATAAGAGCATGAGTCTGGGAATGCCAGCCAAAAGCCTAAAGATAAAAATTTCACATTTTGTCTTAAAGTTAAAAATAAGAGTTAATTTCAGAGGCAAATCTACCTAGGGTTATTCTTTTTCCACCCCCTGTTCTGGCTCATCCTGTTGCCTAATGATCCTTTCTGGGTGCTTATGACATGGGAAGGGAAGTTTAAAAATGCCTAGAAGGAAGGAGAGGATTTCAAATTTAATCATAGTCCTAACCTGAGTTTTTACACATTGTGCACAGTATTTAACTGCCTGGAATCAGAAGCCAGGGTTTGAGCCTCAATGCTGACATTTACAATCCAGGTAAAATTGGTCAATTTTACCTCCCAGGGCCTTAGTTCTCTTGACTATAAGATGAGAATAACAATACCCACATCAGAGCTAGGATTAAAGTTAATTTGTTGAAGTTAGTGTTGAAGTTAAGATTTAATAAGATAATAAGTATAAAAGGGTTTAACATGACATCTGGGAGGTAGTAAACACTAATTATATTTATTATTTTTCAAAGAGCCACAAACTTTAGAGGGAAAACAAGCTATTAGAGTTAAAAAGCATCAGTGGTTAGGGTTCCTAAAGGAATAGTAAGGAATGAGTTGGACATTTAAGATAGAGTTGATTTTTGTCTGCACTTTAAATGAAAATTGCCCCAAGTATACTGTTTTGTCTTAAGAAAATCTACAAACCTATACCTTATGGACTAAATCAACATGGCTCAGTCTGCACCAGACATTTTATTTTATTCTGGACCCAATTCGTCTGTAAGGGTGGGTCCCTTTATCTGAGTAGACAGCTGAAGGTAGGAGGCTGATACTCTAGGGAGGGTTTAACCCCATTATTTTTCTACCAAGATCAGCTCTTGGAAGAGACAATGTGGCCTCCTCACTAATCAACAAAAGTAGTGCTGGGCCAGGTGCGGGGGCTCACACCTGTAATTCCAGCACTTTGGCAGGCCGAGGCAGGTGGATCATGAGGTCAGGAGTTCGAGACCAGCCTGGCCAATATGG